>CAVNYN010213454.1:0-25006 GCA_963692815.1 Nyctanthes arbor-tristis
TGCTCCGATTGTATTTCCTTTAATGCTTCCAGTGCTTTTTCTGCATTACTCTCTTGCCAAACGCCAACAATTGCATTCACAATAAGAATCAAGAATATGACTAAAGGCTCCACAAAAGCCGTGATCTCCATCTCCCCACCTTCCTCTCCATCGTACCATGCCAAGACAAAGGAAATCACAGCAGCCACTAGTAATATTCTAACAAGAGTGTCATTAAACTGATCCAAAATCAATCTAAAAATTGATGGTCCTTCATGTTTCTCCAACTCATTAAACCCATATTTCTGTCTTTGCACCTCCACTTCATCGCTTGACAATCCATGCTCTCTACTCACTTTATGCTTCGCTTCACATTCTTTCACATCTTTCGCCCACGCAGCATAATAATCATTTTCGGACCCCTTCCGCACACCCAAATTTTCACTTTTCCCATAATCTTGCCCTCCTTTTCCCATCAAATTAACTCAATAATGAATATTCCTAATCAACAAATTATCCAACCAAAGACACCTGGAAAAACAAAATTCAAGACATAAATATCACGATCTAATTTTCCACCTTCCAGAACATAAAACCGGAATCAAAATCTTCAACATATATCACAAAAACAAAAACAAAAACACACAACAAAGAAAATGCACAAATCCGCACGCAGACTAGTTCTATACAAATGGATTTTAGGGTTTAGAATGTACCAGATTTGTGGGGACGAGACGGTAATGGAGAAAATCGTTTGATAATATATTTTCTCTCTCTAGAAACTTCCGTTGATGGGAAGAGATATTGGGAATCGAAAAAGCAGAGATCTGTGCTCTTTGTTACACGACAACTCTAACAAAGAAGGGTGAACGCTTCAATCGCTCCTCTATGTAACTTCTGCGTTCCTTCTCGCCGTCCCTTTTTATTTATTTAAATATAAAAATAATATACTATATATTTATTTTCTCATTTCAGATCATGCCCATTTTACCACTCGAATTAAAGTTCCACGCCAACCTCTTAAATGACAAGATCGCCCTCACCATTTCATTTTTTTTTTTTTTGGGGGGGTTGGCGGTAGGGGTGTGACGATCAGTATTTTATTTTAGATTTTTATGTCAGTATTCTAATAATCATCATCATTAAGGGATCAAGGAGTTGCCTAATGTCTAACGGTTAAAACTTAAAAGACTCAACCCCTTGATTAGGGAAAAAAAGACACGAGTGGAAGAATAGGATCAAAGTGAGGGAGAAGGAAGAGACTCTTGTGTGAGAGGAGAGGTGGAGAAGCGCGAAAGCAATAAACACACATTTATTTTTTATGTGAGTATGAGAAAATGAAAAAATCTTTCTCACACATAGGTGACAACAATTGACATCAAATGTTATATCACTTCAAATTAGCGTCACGAGCAACATGACTATTATCAACAATTACATGTGTCAAATTTTTTGTCATGTTAACGAATTTGAAGTACGTGACTTTCATAATCATATATATCTTGTGAATACTTGTGTTAAGTTTTTTGTATTTCTATATTATTATTATTATTGTTAGAATTATAGTGCAATAATTAGATGCTCAAAATATGGGTATGAGGTCCTAGGTTCAAAGCCAACATCTACGCCCCTCCTAATTTCCCTCCCCTCCTCATCTCCCATTGTAGTTGTTATCCAAAAAAAAAAAGAAGTTAAGGTCCTTAACTTTTTTCCATCATAGTTTTATCTATAATGTTAATTCTTTAACATTTTGTTAGCGATAATGGTTTACTTCTAAAATTTTATTTAAATGAAATCCTAAATATTTCAAATAAGAAAAATCTTCAAATATAAATGTATAACTATATGTTTTTCTATGATTTTAAACTATAAACTAGCAAAATCATGAACATGCGAATAAAAAAATACAACAAAAAAATATTTAGGGGTATAATATCATGAAGAATAAAGTTAAGGGCTTCACATGTAATTATAAATAAAGTCAATTGTAACTGAATGTGTGAGGTTGACGCTTCCATGAAGAGACGTGCTATGGGACAAACCAAGTATTCTGGGACAAATCAAGTATGCTACGAAAGTTTAGATCCAAATAAGTATTAAAAATTTCGTGGATAAAATCATTGACATATAACAGTCATTTAAAAAGCTTCCTTACATAGAATTTGATGAATTTTAGAATTTCATACAATTTTAAATTACGTGGATTCTATATAAATACAATATACTTAATTTAGAATTCTATACATGAAAATTCAGTGTATTCAATCACTTATAGATTTTGATGGATTTCATTAATGGAGTTTTATAGACTTCTATATATTCTAAGGGTGGTTATATTTACACCCATACTTTTATTAACTATACCACTATTTAAAAAAAAATTTCTTATTTACTAAAAAGGTCGTAGAGTAAATGGCTTAAATAACCATGCACTTTTATATACACTTATATTTATTATTAGGTACACCATGAGATAAAAACCTAATTTATATTTTTCACCTCTTTCCCCATGAACCCTAATTTATTTATTACACCATGACCCAATATAATTTGATAAACTTTGAACCCTAATCAATAAAAATTGAACTTCAAGGCTTGTAATTATGGGACTTTGAACAATCCTGAGATCCTGCATAGCTTGAGATATTAAAAATTACTTGTCAACATGATTCTTGTCCAAGGATAGGAGAAAAAGAAAAAGTGAAAGCAAGGGATTTAGAGTAATTGCTACGATGAATGGAAAAATGAACTTCAATTGGTTTTGATTTTCTTCTAACATGAAAAATAGAAACACAAATTAGGTGTTAATATTGAAATTTTGTAACTTGGAAAAGTGGGTAAATTGATGGAAGATTTCTTCCAGGTCATTAAGGAAGAATAGGAGGACAGAACGGATTGAAAATTTTTGAAAATGGAATAAAAGAATGATGTATGTTCTTGTTTTTTCCTATTTTATTTTATTTTATTTTAGTTATTCTCATTTCATAATATAGGGTTATATTAGTAAATGAAATGTAGTTTCTTTATCAAATTTACAATTTAACGGTGGTGCATATATTATAGTGTGATTAGTAAAATTAGTGGTGTAGATATAACCACACATATTCTAAACTTAAAAATACACCCTTTAATTTCTTACCAAAATCCAACTTAATCTTCACAACAAAATTCATGAAATTTTTTGAAACCTAAACAATGAAAGAAAATTTATAACTATAAATTAAGGAACCCCTTTTACAAAATGGGGTAAACTCACAATCAGTACCTCGTGGCTCGTTTATTGTATAATTAGGAAAAAAATAATTTAAGCGTAAAGCGGTGAATCATTACCTATAGATAGAGAAACTCTTCCTCTTATCACTGTAATAATTTTTTTAAACAATCATATAAGATTCAACTCGTACAGAATAAATGGTTAATTATTTCATAATTTTTATTAGTAAAAAATCCACATTGATTAAAACTTGCGAATTTTTTCTTGGTCACTCAATCCATATATATATATATATATATATATATATATTAAATTATAGTTGTCTGATACAATTGAAATAATTTTCAGGCAAAATTTACTAATTTTTCCCACCTAAAGCTCTATATGACAGCCACTACTAAAAAGTACCCCATCAGTGACGGGAATTTTGCGAGGGATGCATATCCATCTCAAACTTCTGACGGAACGGTCGGAACTTTGAGACGGGCAGAAATCCGTCGGAAAATTCGACGGAAGACTATTTTCCGATTTCCGACGGAGGCAACGGCCTCTGCCGCCGTCACTAATTTCCGACGGCATGGTTCGTCCGGTCGGAAAGTTCTGTAACCGTCGGAAATTTTCGACATCTTACTCAGGCCGTCAGTAATTTCCGACGGAAACCTTACGCCGTCGGAAATTTCCAACGGGACGAACCATGCCGTCGGAAATTACCGACGGCCTGAGGAAGCCGTTGGAAATTTGCAACGGATTTTGTGACGAAATTTACGCTTTTAATTATACTTTGTAAATATTTTTAATTAAATTTTTTTAAAAAAATTGAAGATATTTGTTTAATTATCCCTCTATTATCGCATATGCCCATTTTATCAAATAATATGCATATTTGACAAATCATTTATAAAAAAATGTAATATGTAAAATAATTTTTTTATAAATAGAACAAAAAAATTTAGTAGACAACCTTTTCAATTTTTTTTAGTTTTAATTAAAACAATGAATATTATAGTCTAGAAAACAAGTGTAAAAAACATTATAATAAAATTTAGAGTATAATATATATTTAAATATATAATAAAAGTTATATTAAATACTAGATATGTTTAAAGGAAAAGTTCATTATTTTTAAGTTGACAAAACTACTAGAATTTTCAAATATTCTTGTATACTTTATATATAAAGTATATTATATATACAAAGTATATTTTAAAGTATACAATACATAAAGTAAATTATAAAAGTTATAATATACTATATACATTTTTTGAAGTTATTTTTTTGAGTGGTTATATTGACACCACTATTTTTTATAATCACACTACATTTCTAACTGTATTATATATCGATCCTTAGTTTTTTCTATTTATTGTATTTACACTCTTAACTTTTTTCGTCATATTTTTGTTCTTAACCGTCTATTAACTTGAATATTTCAAACAACGAATATAAAAAATTTAAAATATTATAAACAATTAGAAGTGTTACTAACAATCAATAACTCTTATATATGGAACAGAAAATAATTTATATTTTGACTCTTTAATTAAAAGTGCATAATAACATTTGTATTTATGGTCTTTATATAGGCCGATTACATGCACTCAAATAATGTTCAATAATCCATTTGTAAAAAAAAATATAATATGAAATAAATTTTTTTAATGGTAATATGTGGTTTATCCAGTAAAATATAATATAAAACAAATACTTTAGTAATTGATGAGATTTTATTCGGTTATTTGGGAGTTAAGGTTTAAAACAATAGTTGTAAATAGATTTTTTATTATTTATTGGTATTTTAAAAAAATCACATAAATCACATTTTTATTAATAATAAAAAATTTAATAGACAATGAAATACTATAATGTAGAAAACTAGTGTAAAACAACATTACATTAATTTTGACGCAGATAAATAAATTTTTTTTGAAAGGACAGATAAATAAAATTTAGAGTATGGTATATATTCAAGTATAATAAAAAGTTAAATTAAATAAAAAAGGTCCAATGCTTTAAGAAGAAAATTTCATTATTTTTAAATTGCCAAAATTACCGGATATACTTTATATATATTTTAGGGCAAACAATTCACAAATGCGCGAGGTGGCCTGGCGGTTGGGAACTAACTCCCCAACCCCCAGGTCATGAGTTCAAGCCTCAACCCAAGCATTTCACACAAGGAATTAATTCACGAGTCGCGGTTCAGACGGGTTAACGAGTCACGGGTCAGCGCAGTGAGGTTCGCGGGCTACCGGGTAGAAGTGGTCGGTCGGGCAGGCGGTTCAGTTTTCTTGCAAAACCGCCGCCGAACCGTCCACGGTCAGTTCTGATTTTTGCCCACCGAATCGGACCGGTTCAGTTCGGTTCGGTTCTAAACCCTTTTTTTGTTAACAAATGCCAAAACGGTTTATATAAACTTGAATTGTGAGTTGATGTTAAAGTGCCTAGCATATTAGTATTACTAGTCTGCCAAAACCGTGTTTAAATACTTGAACGTGTTAAGCCGTATTTGAAAGTATTTAAACGCGTATTTAAACCGTATTGAACCATATTTGGACCTTTTTATATTTTTTAAACCGTATTTGAATGCGTTATGCATATACGTACGGCGGTACGGGATGTGTAGTGTATACCAATTTAAAATTTTAAGCATATAAATACAAACGAATTTATTAATCAAACCAATAATAGTAAATACTAAATAGTAATTCAAATACTTAAGAGTTAAGAGAAATAAAAAATAATTCAAACACCGATTGAAAATTTGAATCTCTTGACATTTAACAAAAGGCAAGGCTATTATAAATTATTAACTATTAAGTTACTAAATAGTAACTAGTAAGTGTATAAACTCTCCAAGATGACAACATTCACAAATCACAATTCATCACAAGATGACAATAAGTCAATAATAAATCCACAATTCACAAATCCATTGAAAATATAAACTCATCGAAAATCATAGTTCACAAGTCCACAATTCAAAAATAAAAAAAAAAAATTCAAGCCCACAAGTCCATAAAATTACGACTCAAAACTCTGTTCACAACTCTTTGAAGCTTCTCTGTTTTGATGTCATCTTGTTTTAAATCTCTGCAAATTGCAATTGTAAAAGTGTATAAGAGTTAAGATTATAAGTATATTACATTATTACAATTTACATGAGTAATAAGATTAAATAAAAGGAATAATTTAAATATAAATTTGAAATTTCATTAGTTGCAGTTGTAAACATTATATAATAAAACAAGTAGGTTCAACTTTCAATTGATTATTTACCTGCCACTTGCCAAGTTGCCAAATGCCATCAACTAATCGTTATTCTCTCGCACTGCCTTCCCTTTTCCTCCATCATTTTGGAGTTCTAAATCAAGACAAGACAAGTAGTTAAGTACAATTATATCCAATTAAAAATTGAAAACTAATATAAATAAGAAAATATTTTTCTTATATCAAAGGCTAGAAACTACCTTCTTCTAATTGGCGGTAAAGCTCAAGATCGTCTAAAGTGAATCCCTCTAAATTAGGTGAAGCTTTTAGCCAATTTTGAAGGCAAACCAAGATCTCCACCGTTTTTGGACTCAACGAGCTACGAAACGGATCAAGAATTCTTCCTCCAGTACTAAATGCACTCTCATAAGCCACAGTAGAAACTTGGACCCCCGACACATCTCTTGCAAGATTTGCCAACATCCCATACTTATTTCCATTGGCTTTCCACCAAGCCAAAACATCAAACTGCTTTTGCTCCGGGTCTTTAGTAGCATCTAACAAATATCTCTCAACATCATTCTTAATCTCAATAGATTCTTTAGCAGCCTTTTTCTCCTTCCACTTGGAGAGCCAACTACTTGAAGTATCCAAAGATGAAGATGACTTCAGAGCACTATCACTTTGCATCTGGCTGACTATAGAACTTTCACTCCCACCACCACTACATCCTAAATACCACTCGTAGAGACTTGTTAGCGTTCCTTTCACCTTCTTGGCCATAGCATCGGCTACTACCTCATCGTTGCACAAATCAAGGAGAAAATATTCTACATAACCTAACTTGTACTACATGTCAAGCACACAAGCAATAAACAAAATTTGATTAACTTTTCCCATATCTCCCCAATACTTATCAAGTTTTTCTTTCATGTTAAATGCCATCGGAGCCAACAACGAATCACTACTATCACACTATTGATCCACTTCAACCATAAGAGAGCTCACGTCGTGAAGAAAGGCACAGGAAGTGACATTCAAGGAGGAACTAAATGTCAATGTCACATTGTAAAAGTTTTTTAGAACTTTACAAATGTGGCAGCACTTTTCTAATCAAAAGATGTGGGAGGGCCAAGCCTCACTTGATTTGGAACATCTTTATCCTCAGGTCGAAAATAATTCAAGTACTGGGCATCCTCCTCTTCCAACTTGTCAAATGCCTTTTCATACTTCAAAGTTGTTTCCAACATCAAGTATGTTGAATTCCACCTTGTAGGAACATCCAAGAACACTAGAGCTTTGCACTCAATGTTCTCGTGCTTAGCACATGCTTTCAACTTCTCAGTCCTTGCTGGTGATAACTTAACAAATTTAACTGCATTCTGAATACTGAGAATAGATTCATGAGCCTCTTTCAACCTATCCCACACAGCCAAATTCAAGATATGAGCGCAACATCTAATATGTGTTAGAAACAAAAGTGAATGCAAAGATTACTTACAACAGAAACAATTAAAGATACGAAAAAATAAAAACAGAACAGAATCACTGACTTAAATATAGATTGAGGCTAGATAAACTATGTCCTATAGCAAAATTCCGCCCCTACTCCTTGTGCTTGTAGTTCAACGAGCGTTTTGCTGTTACCTTGATATCGAGCACTTCGAAATCAGGCCCTGGAGAATATTAAGTGTTTTATTTCCTCTCAAGGGGAATGGACAGAACAGGGAAGAAATTATCCAAAAACGGAATGAATAAATCTGTCGAATTGGTTCCCTTTTATAGACTTCAGAATGTCAGATAGAGTTTTGTTGATCAGACGCAACTCTTTAGACCGGATAGAGTTTTGATGACAACTCTTGATATCAACCGAATTAACTGAAAACCGAAATTTCCAAAAATTCGAGATATATAAAATTAAAATAAAAAGAAATGCATTCTTGGTCAACAAGACCCAAAGACCCCAAATATATTATAATATAATCTATCTTTAATTTCTTTTTATTAAGTCTTTACAAACCACACTAATAAAGTAGTCACAACTTCTTTTCCATTCCAATGTGGGATATGATACTTCAACACCATATTGATATATAAACATCTAACAATATGTAGAAACTGCCCACCCATAATACATGCATCTTTACCCCAACCCAAACCAATTAACTTATGTTTCAAGGTCTTCAGGGCCTTATCATTAGAACTTGCGTTGTCAACAGTGATTGTAAATACATTTTCAATACCTCATTCTTTCAAGCACCCCTCGATAACCCTCGCAATGGTATCTCCCTTGTGATTGGCAATAACACAAAAGTTAAGAATTCTCTTCTAAAGGTTCCAATCTAGATCAACATAGTGTGCCGTTAACACCATATAGTTAATGTTTTGAATGGAAGACCAAGTATCAGTTGCAAGAGAAATCCTTAGACGATGGGTGGAGAAGTATTTTCCAGTGCATTTCTCTCGTCCATATACAATTGGTTTATATTTCTTACTAGGGTTCTTCAAGAAGGAGGGCTAAATTGGGGGCAAACTACACTGCAGAAATACTTGAAACCTCTACCTTCAACAAACTTAAATGGCAGTTCATCCACAATCACCATATTTGCACATGCATTCCTAAATTCTATCTTGGTGCACCTTTTGGCTACAAGTTTAGTCCCCTCATCATTTGTAGTATCGAAGGCCAGGACCTTCTGCTTCTCATCGGAGACTCTACCAGGATACTTTCTACACTGATCCATGTGTGCCTTCATTGTACTTGTTCCATTTCTCTTACTATCACATGCATATTCATGGTCACAGTAGTTGCATTTGGCTCTAGGAGCATTTTTTGGCCTATTTTGTAATTTTGTGAAGTGCTCCCACACTGATGAAGTTTGCCTACTCTTTGTTTTACGTTTTGAAGGTGGTAAAGGTGGGAGACCGGGATCTAATTAAAAAATCACAAAAATAATTACAAATGTAAACAATGTAAATTTGTAAGTTTGTAAGTTGTAACAATTACCAATTTACCATTTAATAATTTTACCAATTACCAATCCTGCAGTCCATTGCAGAATTGTAGTCCATACACAATTACACAAATTCTCCAATACTTAATTACTTATAGAAACACAACTATATACCTAATACCACCAATTATTACACTGTTACAAAAATTCTCCAATTACACAAATTCCCCAATACAAATATACAATATTTATACAAATTCAACATGCTTACTAATATAGTTGCGTTACAATTTACATTACTTATACAAATTCAACATGCTTGATGCGTAGCAAATTAGCAATTTACAATACCAATATAGCATAACTTAAGTGAAATATTAAATAAAATAAATTTCAACACCAAAAATACTCACCACATCCACCATCATCCATATTTTCGTCAAGAATCTCAATCGGGGTTGGCATTTCTTTGTCGTCCGACTCACCTCCCACATTCATTCCTACATATACATAATAATAAATACATGAATACAAATTTATATTATGCACTATCATATTATCTGCATATAGACTAGTCAGTAGTCACTAGTGTATTTGCTAATTAGTATTATAGTATTAAGTATATGCATTATTCTTATAGTATTTGCTAATCAGTAGACTAGGCAGTAAGTAAGCAAGCACAAATATATATTATGCATTATCATATAGTATTTGCTAATTAGTATTAGCATGTATTTATTATAGTATATGCATTATTCTTAAATCTTAATTCTTCTTCATATTATAATTTATACGAATGAAAGTGAAACTACCAAAACATATGAATATGATTATATAGACTAAAACATATGAATATGATTATATAGATTATAGAATATGCATTTTATTTATATGAATGAAACTAGAGAGTCTCTAATATATTATATATGCATTATCATATAGAATATACTCCTCTATATCTTCTCATAAATCATAATAACGTATTTGGTAATGATTATATACTCCATTATCATATAGTATATGCATTGATAACTCATGATAAAGGGTCGGGTCATTGTGAAATACCTTGCGTGGAGTCGACGTCCATTCTAATGATATTGATTATTGAATGATTAATGATTTGTACTCGGTTTCACTCTTCGCCACGGCAGGGAAGAGACTCCAACACAACTCAGTCCTCACGCACGTTAGTAGAAGAACTGTCGCAGTATACAACCACAACAGGGACTCCAGCATTCTGCTCCTCCACGGCTTTTTGCTCCAAAGGCTAGGGTTTTCTTTTTCTTTTTTCTTTTTTTTTTTTTTAAATCTGTTAATTGAAATTTGAAACTTAAGACTTGAGAGTGGACGACTCGTGAATGATTTTCGTGAAGGACAAATGGACAATTGCAAATGGAATTCCAAAAGTTCAACCCTTTAAAACCCAACCCAGCCGTAAGCCGTGGAGTAATACGAAGAGTCACGTTGGTTTGATTGAATATGTCACAAAAAAACCCTATTTATTTCATATAACAATGGTCGGTTTTTTAGGTGAAATTTTGACAGTTTGCAATCGGTTCCACGGTCGGTTCTAACCATTTTTGGTGCTACCAATGTACTCGGTTCGGTTATCTTCAGTTTGCAACGGTCGGTTATACAAATGATCTGTTCGGTCGGCCCACGTTCGGTTTTGGGGTGTACGCCGCTACCGAACTGAACTGACAGAGAGACTCACTTAAAACCAGTCGAACCGAACCGGTTAGAGTACAAAACCAGCGGTCTCGGGTTGGTTCGGTCGGTTCAGTTTTTTCGGTTAAAATGCCCACTCCTACTACCAGGTCGGGTCAAGCATGGGTCGCGGTTAACGGGTCGGGTCGATTAAAAAAATTTCAATAATTTAGTTTTCTCATGTCCGTCAGAAAAGTTTCCGAGGGGCTACAGCCGTCAGAAATTTTCGACGGACACTGTATTCCGTCGAAACGCATTAGGGATGCGACCTTCACCGACGGCGTTTCTGACGGTCATTTTGACGTCGCTGTTGACCTTTAGCGACGGAAATTAGGCCTTTAATGACGGATTTTTCAGTCGCTAAAGGACAGATTTTTAGTAGTGACCATTTTGCAGCAACCTGCACAAGGCCCATTTGATTGTCATTTTTCATAAAAAAATTATTACAAATCTAATGGTGAATGATTGAATTTATACTTACATGTTAAGAATTAACTTTTAAATCATTGTATGAACTCTTTTTTTTTAATATAATTTTCATTTATATATCACTATTCTCACGTGTTTTCACTCAAAAAATATTATACTTGAATTGACAATCGAGTTAACGATGACATAGTACTAGAGATCCATTAACCCAGTACACTTATTGGGTCAATGACCGAGTCAGCATTGAAAATTATAGTTAAGTTTATGTTTAAACTACAACGACTCTATCGCGTACAAGGAATTGCAATCAAAGATAATTTCCTAAATCAAAACTCACACAAGGGTCGCTCAGTTGTCACTTTTCATAAAAATATTATTACAAATCTAATGGTGAATTACTGAGTTTATGACCTACGTATCAAGAAGTAGTTTTTAAACCATTGTGCCAACTTTTTTTTTAACAGTTTTCATTAATATATCACTATTCTCGCGTGTTTTTACTCGAAAAAATTATTATTAACCACATATACTTGAATTGTCAACCAAGTTAGTAATGACCCACTGGTTGAACCAGAAGCCCATTAACCCAGTTAATGCGTCAATAACTGAGTCAATATTAAAAACTATAGCGGAGTTCATGTTTACGCTATAGCGACCCTATCGTGTACAAGGGATTACAATCAAAGATAATTTTCTAAATCAAACTTATTCAATTTGTTTCTTCAAATCAAAGATTTATCCCCAAATACTAGACGAAGTGGGTTTTGTGTCCTTGACTAAAAATATTAATGCAAATTATTGATACAAATGTGAATCAAACAATTATATTGTTGTATTTAAAGGCATTTTCAAAATTTATATTAGTTGAAATAAGTCACATATTTTAGTGTTCAAATGAAGCTATTGACTTGAGGTATTTTATATGTGCATCTTAATTTCATTGTCACTCTATAAGTATTGTTATATTTTTATTCCAATTTATTGGTAGTTCATTCTGTGCATCAGCACGAGTGCTACTAATCCAAATAACTACTCAGATGACATAAGTGTTAAAAAAAATAATGGGAAATGAATTGATGTTAATATTCTAGACTTGATGAAGCTATATAATTTTGAAGAAATTAAACCATGCAACTTAGATATTTATATTATTATTTTGAAGGTTTGTCAAATTATGATGATTTGTGTAAAGTCGATAAAAGGCGATGATCTACGGAGAATCAAGAATGATTAAGTATTTTCTACAAGTTTCTCGAATAAAAATTAAAATTTTCTTTTTATATTTTGTATTAAGTTTTGTGGAAGAGTATTTGTAGTTTTATTATTGCAATTGTTCAAATATTTTTATAAGATCCTCTATGGCCGTATGTTTTATAAATTATAAAATAATAGTTATTTTTATAAACATACCTTTTTATAACTCTTAAAACCATTATATTTCTATTATTGTCTTCGACTATTGACATAAACCAATTAATAATTGGTTATTTTGTTACGAGTTAATGAAGGGATGTTTGTAAATATTTCTTTAACATTTAGATTGATAAATATTACATGTACTATCCCCTTTTCATTTTGTGGCATTTCTTAATGATTTTGGATTTCAGTTATCTAACTGTAAATTGTAGGACATAGATGCATTCTGTAATGACAGTTTAAAATTCAACTAATAATTCCTTGATTTTAATGTAGGTTGCACACAGTGAGGAGTCAAATTCTGTAATGAAAACCTATAATGCTGGATTCCATTAAGCAACAAATTTTTATCTCAGTTTTCTTTGTTCAGTGCACACATTATCATTAAAATATCTTTTAATTTTTTTCTCCTAATCGTATATTTGAAACACCAATATGTGTCTTTCTAATGAAGTTTCATAAATACAATCTATAGTCTTAATTTTCTTTACATTAACATATGAATGTAAATGTGAATTTTGATACACGTGACATGTGCTCTTGGAAATAATTAAAATACAAAACAGAGAATCTATTATATATTGTTAGCTAGTGAAGGATACATATTACTGCATAGAGGTTGTGTATTTTAGTTTCTTTTTTACATCAACCCTAACAACTACCTAACAACTACAATTACGTTACATTTTATGTATGAAATTTCTCTAAAACTCTACTAGTGCAACGCACGGTGGAAATCTAATTTTTTTTAAAATCTCATCATATTCAACTTGTGCAAAATAAATGATTAAATGTTTAAAATGGGGTATTACCATTAGCCCTTTTTTCCCTTAAAAAAAAAAGAAAGACAAGGTAGTTTGAATTTTTTTACATCTTATTATTATTTTGATGATCTAGTAAGGAATGTTAACTTTTTTACTCCTATACATCAAGGTCTCATCCAACTTGCACAAGGAAAAACGTATTAGGAAAAAAAAAAGAAGGAAAAATCTTGTTCAATGGTTAAATTCATCAATAGGTTAACACGACAAAAATAAATTCTTAAATAATTTAAATAATTTACATGCACAAAAGGTGAAAGCAAATTATCTATTTTTTCTAAAGAGTAATTTTAGAGAGACATGTTTATCTGGTTTAGAGTCCCGCTCTTTGTAGGTAACCATCAACATAATTTTTTACAAAATAAGGTAAATTCACCATCTTATTCGTTAATTTTTTCCTCTAACACACAATACACATGGGTAAGATGGTGAGTTTCAAAAATTTTCGGTGGGTGAACTTACACCGCCTCCTGCCTAAATAAGAAGCGGTAATTGGTCTGCCGACATGTGGGCGGGTCCAGCCAAGTGTGGGCGGACCAATCACAGCCCCCATGTAGGGGGCGGTGTAATTTCACCCACCAATGGGCGGGTGAATGGGATATTGGTGAGTTTACCTTATTTTGTACAAGATTACCTACAAATAGCATTTTCCATTTATCTGACATTGGCTAATTAGCAAACATGGATTGATTGTTTATATGCAAGTGGTGGATTTGAAGGCTCACAATTATTTAATACATGGTTGACAACTAAACATGTCACTTTTTCATGCCAGATAAACATGTTTCCTTAAAAGTATTGTTTTTTAAATAGTTCATAGTTGTGTTATTTTTTTATATACCAAAATTTATCTCATTAATAAAGAAAAAATAATAAGAATAATAAGAAAACAATTATTTCATGGATTGTATTACTGTAATACTAACAAATTACACTGAGGATACTTCCAGCTTTTCAAAATTCTAAATTCCATTAAATTAAATTCTATATATTCAGGATACTCATTACATTGAACAAATTCTACTAAAATCCAATTGAAATTCACCAAATTCAATGACATAGAATTCCATGATAATTTTTATGAACTTTCGAGAACTTTTCGAAACTTCTCGGCCATGTGGCTTACATCCCATGTGAGGTTCTCTCCTATGGCACCCCCAGTGTATGTCATAGAGAAGTTAACAAAACTTCTCAGAAGTTTTGAAAACCATCATAGAATTCCATTATAATATGGAAGATTATGTGGAATTCTATTAAAATCTATAAAAATTCATAAATTCTAAAAAATTCATGCAATTTTATGTTGCTGAGACACCCTATTAGTATTTTTGTTGAGACACCTATCAGTACTTACCGTCAAAATTTACACATGGAATACAATTTTAGGACCTCTTAGTATTTACCTTTTAAATTTATGCATACAATACAATTTTAGAAATAAAAATTGAGGCATGGTCAATGAAAATCATCATGCAGAGAAATAAAATTAAGCGGGTATTACCAAGCTTCTAAAAATGTATTTTTATGTGAAATAAGAGAGAGAATGAGTAAAATTGAATGATTGAGATTTGTATAATACAAATGGTCCCATGAGATATGTAAATGTGATTGTTTGACTAAATCTAAATTTGAAAAAACAAATAGGAGAAAATATGTAATAGGGCTTAGGGTAAATTTCACAAAAGGTTAGTGACCTTTGCAAAATATAGTAATTTATCAATAATCTTTTTCCAATTATAGAGTCTCTAACCTTTCAAAAATTCTCACAGACCATTAAAGAAAAGGAAAAATGACCTTTTTACCTACCATATATTAAATACTTAAAAAAACAAAAACCATCAAATTGTGCACTAGACGAAAACCAGCTTCTTGAGAATTTGCCATAACTAGGGCTGGGCGTCAGACGGATTAGGTCGGGTTTGGGCCCAACCCGAACCCGACCCGATAGTGAGTCGGGTTGGTGATTTCAAAACCAAGCCGATCCGACTCGGTTCTAAAACCCGACTCAACTCGAGTAAACTCGGGTTGAGTTGGTTGGCGCGTTTTGGGCCGTCCCAGGCCCAAAACGAAAAATAAAAACTCAGCCCAAATTTGTAATAGGCCCAAATTCTTTATTTACAATCCTAAAAACCGTAGTGTTCTATCTTAAACAATGGAGAGTGAAGTGTAATTCAACTGCCATTCAAAATCCACAAACACCACTTTGAGTAAATATATTTTGCTGAATCGCTATATACACTTCAAGCTAAAAAAAAAGGAAGAATGAAATGAAGTAGAGGAGATAGTAGGGCCATACGGCGGCGGCGCGCGGGATCACCAGCGGCAGGGGCAGCGAGCGGCAGCACTAGCAGATCGGAAGAATACGGGAAGCAGCACCAGCGGCGGCGGCGGCGAATCGAAAGGAAACCCAAAGTAGCAGCGCGAGACAGCGGCGTTGATCGACATCACCAGCAAATCGAAAGGAGACGAAAGCAGTAGAGCGTGGCAGCGGCGGCGATCAGCAGCATCAGCGGATCGGAAGGAGATGGGTGGAAGTATGGGACAGTAGCAGATAAGAGAATAGTGGAGAAAAATTGAAAATTTGAAATTGAGGTCTCTATCTCTAGGGTTCCAAAGTCTCTGATTGTGAATGTGTGTGTGAGTGTTTCTGATTGTAAAAAAAGTTCCTGAGTCTCTGATTGTTTAAAAAAAAAAAACAATTTTGTTGAAAAGATAAATAAATATATATCATATATATAATCGGGTTGCACCCCGACTCAACCCGGTCGGGCTCCTCTACCTTCCCACTTGTGACTAACTCGGTTGCTACAATAACCCAGCCCGACTCGACCCATTTCGGGGTCGGTCGAGTCGGGTTTGGTGGTTTTTCAGATTAGATGCCCAGCCTTAGCCATAACCATCGGCCACCCCACCTCGATTACTATTTTAAATTCAGTTTTAGTAGAAGATGTGGATCTTTTAGTACCACCGTCTAATTATTGCCGATGATTAGGATGCGAAAAGAAGGAATAAGAATCTTTTAATTATTTTTCCTTTTACGTTTAAAAAATTGTTGTTTTTATATTTTTATCTAATGTGAAGGGTAAAAATGTGATTTTATTTTCTTTTTAACAGTCAAAATAGACCACTCCCATTGTAAAGATTTTTATTAGAATTTTTGAATGATTCAAGAATTCAGAGGTTGAAAAAAAAAGTTAGAAACGAAATTGTTATATTTTGCAAAGCTCGGAGTTTTATGAAATTTGCCACTAACAACCGCAGCAATAATAATAATAGTAATAATAATAATAATAATAATAATAATAATAATAATAATAATAATGAGTTGACATCTGCGGGGGCAGTTTGGAGATTTCGATTCGTAAGCGTGGTTATAGCCATTTGGGCAGCGGCCAAATAAAGATCTCCATTTTTCCCAAGGTGTGGGCTCCTACGCTACCTTTACCTGATTTTAATCGCGTTCCTGCAGAATGGAACAACAGGAGGACGCCACGTTGGAAACTATGATTTCATCAAGACTATACGCTGCGCGGCAAACGATGAGTGGTATAGTTGCGCTAAATGGTTCTATGATCGAAACAGAGGATCAACTGCTCCCAGAAGTGTATTAAATATTTGAATTGAAATTTCCAAGTGCGTGCCTTGAGAATAGAAAATAGATATGGTGACGTTTTGACGCCGAAGCATATTCTTGGATATCAAGAATCAATACTTTCCACTTCGTGAAAGGTGCATCTTATTACCGCTTTTTATCACTTATTTTTGTACAATATAAGAAAAATTTCTAACACTTAGAGTATCTCCAATGCCAATTTAAGGTCAAATATCATGACTCAAAACTCAGCATAAGAGAGATAGAGAGAAAAAAGAGAGAGAAATTGAGTGAGAAGAGAGAGAAAAGTGAAAAAAATAGAGGGAAATTCAAAAAAGAAGAGAGAAATAGAGACAAATTCAAAAATACTAATAAAATAATGATTGACATGGTGAAGAAGAATGTAGATATATGATATTGCACATCACACGATGAAGAAAAAGTGGGTTAAAAGAGATTAAAGTGATTAAAAGAAAAAGAAAATAGGAAACATATGGAACTCATCAATTTTTTTGTGTGTATCACTCTCATGTTAAACTTTGAACAATGACATTAGACCTTGACTATGCATTAGAGATGCTCTTATAGTAAATACCGTTATGACACTTATCGTCCCACATAAGTGCATATATACATGTCACTGGAAATTGAAATCCCACATAATTCGTATACATACACTCATGTGTAAGTGATATGATATGATTTATGAGACTATGAGAGCATAATTCATTTTATCAAATTCTGTTTCCATATAACAGTAATCATCGTGAGTGTTAGAAAACTACTAACACCTATAGCTCTAAAATGATATACAACTATTAGAGCATGATTTGTTTTACCAAATTCTACTTTATATGATTAGTTTGATTATATGAGCTTATTAGTATTAACGTTGATATATGTGGTACATTAATATCTTAGTTTTGACTAGACTAATCATATATATATATATATTTTTTATTCATGAAACTTATATTTAGAAAAGCTTCCACCACATAATTTCGCTCTTTATTTAGTTTGTTGACTCGGGCTTAAACTCAACATTAATATTTATGTAAGTTTATTTAAAAAAAAAAAAAAAGCTGCTAACGTGGTCAATATCAGGCCATTCATAGCATAGTCATAGAATCGGGCCCATGTCTAAATAGGCCTACTGATATTGTTCCACAGTTGGTAAATGGTAAGCTCATCTTCTATCATGGATTAATTAAAGAAAAGACGGCAACTTTGAAAAGTTGTTGAAAAATACATTAAAACCTTGTTAAGGTAATAATTTACGTTGATTATTGTTTAATAACCATAAAATTACGGTGGTCCACGGCCAATTGGAACACTTTTGGTCCTTTTTTCCAATATTTTTTCCCTATTGTTTTTCTTTTTCTCTCTACGTGTAATTAGTCTTTGTTTTCATTTTTTTTCTTTTTCCCACTCATTTACTTCTGTTTCTTTATTCCTCTTGTTTGAAACTTTTAAACCGAGAAAAAATGATAATTAATTTAATATTTTTCTTACTTTTTTCTTTTAGTGACTTTTTAATTGTATATATGACTTTTTAATTAAATATGATACAATCGATGTAACATATCTGATTTTTTAAAAATAAATGTAACTTTTTAATTTTTATATATGAATTTTTAATCAAACATGACACAATCACAATTAATTTCAAAATTTGACACAATCATTGTGACATTTTGGAACTAATTGTGATTTTATCTTCTATTTTTGACTTTTTTTTGAAGTATAATTACAATTCGCATCATGGCAGTACAAGTGCATATAAATATATATCATTCTAAAACACAGCGCACAGAAATCAATCAAATAATACAAACCCTTATACATGAGACTACAAGAAAATAAACTCTTATAGGAGTTGACTTGTTAGTTAAATGTATAATTTTTTAGAAATGAATTTAACTTTTGATTTATTATATGTGACTTTTTAATTAAACATGACAAAATCAATGTGACAATTTTAATTAAATATTCGAATTTTTAAATTTAGTAGTAACACAAATAAGATTTTTATGTGATATTTTTAATTAAATGTGACTTTTTCTATATGCGACTTTTTAATTCAATAGTAACGCAAAATGTGACTTTTTAATTACATGTGATTTTTCGATATGTGGCTTTTTAACTCAATAGTAATATAAATATCACTTTTTAATTAATTATTATAAGTTTTACTATATGTGACTTTTTATAAATGGGACTTTTGTACGTAACTTTTTAATTAAAATGTGGTTTTTTCTATATCTGACCTTTTAATTAGGGTTTTTTTCTATATCGTTCTCAACCTTTGCACTTATAATTGTCTGGGTCCCTAATTTGTTTTAGCGCGCTGGGTCCTCAACCTTTTGTATATGCACACAAAAGGTTCCTCATAACAGAATCCGTCCAAATTTCCGTTAGTTGTAGATGAAATTACATTTATACCTTTACTTTTTAAATTAAAAAAAAGAATTTAAAAATTGAAAAAATAAAAACCCCACCCACCCTTAGGCTGCCGGAAATGGTAAGAGTATAAAGGTAATTTCATCTATCACTTAACGAAAATTTAGACGGATTCTGTTAAGAAGGATCTTTTGTGCTCATTTATGAAAGGTTGAGGATCCAGAGCGCTAAAAAAATGTTAAAGACCCAGTCAATTTTAAGTGCAAAGGATGGGGACGATATGTGAAATTTACCCTTTACATTGTAACATGAAAATATGACGTTTATATGCTACTTTTTTAATTCAATAGTAATACAAACAAGATTTTTATGTGAGATTTCTTAATTTAAATGTAACTTTTTCTATACATGATTTTTAAATTCAATAGTAACACAAAATGTGACTTTTTAATTAAATGTGAGTGTTTTCACATGTGACTTTTAAAGTCAATAGTAACAAAATTGTGAATTTGTAATTAATTACAAATTTTTCCATATGTGACTTTCAATTAAATAATAACAAAAAAATGTGACTTTTATATATGACTTTTTATAAATGTTATTTTTATATGTAACTTTTTAACTAAACTGGGGCTTTTTCTACATATATGATCTTTTAATTAAATAGTAACATGAAAATTTGATGTTTATATGTGACTTTTCTTATTCAATAGCAATAAAAATAAAATTTTTATGTGAAATTTCTTAATTAAATGTGACTTTTTAATTCAATAGTAACATCAAATGTGACTTTTTAATTAAATGTGATTTTTTCTATTTGTGACTTTTTAACTTAATAGTGACACAAATGTGACTTTTTATAAATGCAACTTTTATATGTAACCTGTTAACTAAATGTAGCTTTTTCTACATATGACATTTTTTTTAAATAGCAACATCGAAATATGACTTTTACTTGTGACTTTTTTAATTCAATATTAACACAAATAAGATTTTTAATGAGATTTCTTAATTAAACGTGATTTTTTCTATACGTGGCTTTTTAATTCGTTAATCACATATGTCCCTTCCCTATATGCCCAGCCTTTGTATTAAAAAAATAAAATAAAATGTCACACGTAAAATAAAAAAAATCGCATATAGAAACTAAAAAGTTACATTTTTATTTATATGCTAAGAAAGTCACATATAAAAGGGTAAATTTCACAAAAGGTCCCTAACCTTTGTAACTCAAATCGCCTAGGTCCCTAACTTTTTTTAGTGCACTGGGTCCTCAACCTTTCATAAATATGTACAGAAGTTCCCTGTTAACGGAAACCATCTAAAATTCCGTTACGTGGCTGAATAAATTATCTTTATACCATTATCCTTTAATTTAAAAAAAAAAGAAATAAAGGAAGGAGGAGGGGGTGTCTCGCCTCTTCACTACCATTTCCGACAGCGTGTTCACTGCCAGAAATGGTAGTGAAGGGGGGAAGTCTGCCCCCCTTTTTTACTGTCGTTTCTGGCAAATAAAAGGGGGGAGACTATCTCCTTTCAACTGCCGGAAACGGCAGTGAAAAAGGGGAGAGGGGAGACTCCCCCTTCACTGCCATTTCCAGTAGTGAACTCATTTCCATGAAGGGGGGGGTCTCCTTCCGTTTTCACTACCGTTTCCAGCAGATAAAAAGGGAGGGGAAGAGACTCCAGCATTTCAACTGCTGGAAATGGCAGCTGAATCTACAGGAAAAGGCAGTGAAAACGAGGGGTAGACTCTCCCCATTCATTGCCATTTCTGGCAGTGAAGAGGGAGGGGGACCTCATCCATTTTTTTTAAATTTTTATAAAATTTTTTAAATTATTTTTCTAAAAAATTAAATTAAAGGATAAGGGTACAAAGGCAATTTGCTCAGCCACTTAACGTAATTTTGGATGGATTCAGGTTGAGGACCTAGCACGTTAAAAAAAAGGTTAGGGACCTAGACTATTCAAAGTGCAAAGGCTGGGGACCTTTTGTGAAATTTACCCCATATAAAAACTAAAAACTTACGTATAAAAAAATAATAATAGTAATATATTATATCGAGGCGCTTTCGCTGCGCACTCTGATGATTAAATGTTCTGTGGGCTACCCATAACGAAACCTCGTTCGCACACACAGATGTCTCGATCACATACATGTATCCCCTCCATCTTGGGACGATCTAACCACATAGCTGCTTAATTTAATACTTACAGAATCGTAGAAAAATGGGGGATGAGTACAAACTACTTAGTGAATAACCAAATATCTTGATTCACTTTCATATAAGAAAATGCATTTTTAAGAAAGCCATGTATTTCACAAAGTTTTTGGATACACAAAGCCATTGAATGCACAAAAGGGCCCTATCACTAGTTAAACTACCACCCGTGGTGCGCACATGATTGGTCAAGACCACACAGCAAGGCCACAAAGATTCAGATTGGCCAAGACCACACAGTAAGGTCACAGATTATCACATAACCAGAATGACCAAGACCACATAGCAAAGTCATGTTTCACAAAGTAATTTAGAACGGGTAGAGCATTAACTAGCGATACCGATGCAATAAACCAATCTTTCTTTACATAACAATGCATTAAAAATTCATGCATATCTTATGAAAATATGATGAACAAAAGAAAGGGGATCAAGATACCGGTTACTCACCTCTTAATTTCCAAAGATTGCATATTTTTTTGATTCTCCAATGGTTTCTTTAATTATAAGTGAAAAAGACCTCAAAAACCTTTAATATTCCTCACTTCAAGGTCATTCTTTTGGTTGTAACCTTCCTATGTATGATAGGAAGCCTTTTTCAAGGGCAAAACAAGGTATTTGGTAGGTTTTTAGGGTTGTTTCTCCACCATGGCCGCTTTGGACGAATTTTGGGGTTATTGGAGAGGTTGGAGTGTTGGAAATCCTTGGGAAACCTTGGGGACTAATAACCCCTTTTATAATAGTTGAAACTTAGCTAATTTTAATAAAATTTGAGTTCCACCAATGACGTCTCAACACGTGGCGCGACATATACCGTACACTTAGCGGGAAATTGTCTGAGAAATCCTTGTGCTTTGTCTCATCCTTCAATTAAGCCATCGAACTTCGATTTATGTCAATTAAGTCACTACACTTTAGTTTATGTCAATTAGGAACCAAATTCTTTCTTTAACGTCAATTGAATACCAATCTTTTAATTTTTAAGAAATTTTACAATGATATTCAAGTAATTCTTTCAAAATAACAATTTTGTTGCTTACCTTAATTTGTAGAAATTTTCAAGATGTTACAATTGTAGCACAACAAGTGAACATAAAATTTGATGCTGCTCATAGCTTATCTTGCCAGGCAGAATTCAGGGTTTTAGAGGACGAGATGCGTGCAGCGGTGCCAGATTCAGGCGCGGGTGCAGATTCAAAAAAAATTAAGTTTAAGATCCAGTCGTGGGAACAGGAAGATGGTAACATTAAGGTTCAGATTAAGGTGCAGATTCAAAAATAAAAAGGAAAAATTAAGTTTCAGATCCAGCAGCGAAAGATTGAGTTTCAGATCCAGCCGCCAGAACGTTCCCCTGTTGCTGTTCGCAGCAGTGGCTGCGAGGATACGATTGTGGTGGTAGGAGCGTCGCGGCGACGGTGGGTGTTAAAGAGGGTGATTGTGTTTTACATCTTGCGTTTTATATATTTGTATACACACAAACCTATATATATATATAATCTAAGTATAAAGAAATATAAATAAATCAATATTAAAATTAATAACAATGATTTATTAAAAAAATAAAATGATAAAATAAATAAAATGTTTAGTTAAATAAAAGAAGTAATGGTACAAAAATAAAGGAATGGGGTATAATTGAAAATAGTTTGATATCATAGTGTAAAAAAGATATGAATAAAAAAAGAGGGTAGAAGCTTTAATTTCCTCATTTATCAAATTATTGGCTAATTGCACCGTAATGTTCTAAAGTCCAGCAGCCCAATTTAATGTGTTTGTGCAGCCCAATTGGCTAGAGTCCTTCTACAGAATCAATCATTAATTTTTTTAATGTACTAATACAGTTATAAAATATAAGAAATCACGGGTGGTTTTTGAAACCACTGGTGAGACCACCGGCTAGTGATTTCTTACATCTTTATAACTGTATTGGTACATTAACATAACTAATCATTAATTCTTTAGAAATTTTGCAATTCGCTGAGGGACGTATTTTTAAGGCGGCCAATTTTATGTCTGTATTTTTCAAATTCCGATCCAAATGTGGGGCAATTGTATAAAGTCCCCTTCTGTCATTACAAGGACCAGCTTCATTTGACATTTTCCTTTTTCTTACATTTGTACTTTTTTTTTTTCAACGAATCATTGAGAGTAAGGAGATTTTCTTCTTTACTTACACAAAAAATGTAAAGGTATATTGCTGTATGTATAATTCTTCCCTATAATATTCTCTCTATTAAAGATGAATTTCTACATGATGTTCACATTAATTTAGTATTAAAAGATAATACAAATTAAACGTATTGATTTGTTGTTGGCTTATCCTTTAGTACATAGATATTAGTAGAGATCAATCTCTCACAGAAATGAATAATATCATTCCATAATAATTTTGTCAATTTTTGAAATATATATTTCCATCAATTTTCATTTATAATGACCACAAACATCCATTAAAAAGTAATGCCACTTTACCGGGGTGGATTAAAATTGACTATAGTGGATTACAAGTCATTGCTTTACACCTTAGAACATTGATTGGTAGGTGAATTACATGCCTAATTATTGCCCCTAAATAACAAGGCTTTATCATAATAATAATTGGCCATATATTAGATTCCTTGCTTCTTGGCATCCGAAGAATTATCATTTTTTTTTCTCTCTCTATTTTCTTTAAACAATCTCTTATATATTAAAGAATTTGAGCAACTTCCGTCAAAAAAAAAAAAAAGCGCAATTTATTAGTCCTAAATAGTGAAAGATCGAAATCTTGGTCTTGCATGAAAAAACATGATTTATTTTTGTCATATCCATATTGCTTTTTAAGTTTGGTATTATGGTATATAGTCTACAAATTTATCTATTTAAGTAGTTATAGCTTTACCCACTTACCCTTGGAAGCCACGTGAATGCATATACATATATATATATATATATATATCAATAAATTTGATATATCCATGCATATACATATATATATATATATATATATATATGCATGCGCGACTGATAGAGACACTACAAATCTCTACAAATCGTCTATATATCAATATTCTTTCAAATCTCTA
>CAVNYN010213455.1:0-26912 GCA_963692815.1 Nyctanthes arbor-tristis
CTGAGGCTTCTTCTGAATGAACAAGCTATCATCGAAAAGCTGGAGAACCATGGTATCTCCTTAATTGAGGCTATAAAATCTCTCTCACCAAGTCCTGATAAAATTGGTGCTTCTGAGAATGAGAACAACTTCATTGAAATTATCCTCACCAGGTTATTGGTCAGGCCTGATGCTGCTCCCTTGTTCTCTGAGGTTATACACCTCTTGGGCAGTTCGCTTGAGGATTCAATGCTATTGCAAGCAAGATGGGTTCTGAGAGGCCATGATGTTCTTTATGGAAGAAAATCTATTTGGCAGCGACTTATGAATATAGCTGAGAGCAAAGGCCTGTCAACAAAAACCCAATTCTGGAAGCCATGGGGATGGTGTCACTCCAGTTCAAATCCACAGAGAAAATACAACCAACAAAAATCCGAAGCTACTTCCCTTGAAGAAGGAGAGGTAGTTGAGGAAGGGATCAACTTTAACCGTTCAGTGAAAGGATCTGCCGAACTTTTAAATCTTGAAGGCTTCAATGTCAGTAAGCAGCTTGTAACTGAGAGAGCTCTTATTGAATTAGTTCTTCCTTGCGTGGATCGAGGTTCTGTTGAATCACGAAATACTTTTGCAAGTGAGATGATTAAGCAAATGAATAATATTGAACAACAAATAAATCTAGTTACCTTTGGTTCTAGGAAGCCAGCTGCAACACCCATTTCTGTATTTGAAAGTCCATCAAAGAAAAGTAACACCCGCAAGGGTGTGAAAAGTGGTAGTCCTGGATTGGCCAGAAGATCTACTAGATCATCTGACGCTATGCCACTGTCTCCTTCAGCACTGCGGGGCTCGTTGGCTTTGCGATTACAGTTCCTACTGAGATTACTCCCCGTTGTCCGTGCAGATAGGTAATCTTTGTTTTTGACTGGTATATACGTGACTCATATGTTTCTCAACCCAAGGAAAATGTTGATGTAATTGACTTTAAAGACGTGATTAATTGCATTAGAATCTGCTTTGATCAGTATGTTCTTTTTTGTTGAATAGCACATATCACACATAAACCATCTGAAGTTTAAATTCCCAGTTTAAATCGCTGACCACAGTTTGTTTCCTTTCAGAGTAACATGTGATGCCTATAAAATCATATGCCAGTGCTCTTACCTCGGCAGAACTTTGTTGTTTCCACCCTCAGTATTTCAGAAAAACAGACAGATACCCCGCAACCCCCCCTTCCCCCTTTTCTAAAGTTGGTTTACTCTTGTTATGAATCAAATTGGTCTGTCTGCTGTCAATTTTATATGCGTGATAGCTGCAAAGCAACTCCAACTTTCTCTAGTAGATGTAGTTTTCCTAGCTTTATGGGTAGAGGTCTGTGCTTTTTATTTTTTATTTTTTCCTTCTAGATGATTTTGATCCATCTCTGTCGAGTAAGATATTTTTATTTTTTTTGCAGCACTACTAATATTATTCCTATCAACTCCTTTTTCATACTTTTCAGCGAGTCGTCTTCTCGTAACATGAGGTACTTGCTTGCTTCAGTGGTTCTACGCCTTCTTGGAAGCAGAGTTGTGTATGAAGATTACTGTCACTTCATTAATCCAACATTGATTTTGTCAAAGGGAGAGGAGAAATTTCCTAAAGAGACTTCTGCATTTCCATGCAACCAAAGTCTCTTTGATTGTTTGTTGTTAGTGCTGCATGCATTACTGGCAAGCTACCCACCAAGCTGGTTGAAGTTGAAATTTGACTCCAAATCCACTGAATGTTCCAAGGAGTTTGCTGTTTTTGATCGTGAAGTGGCAGAAAGCCTGCAGGTTTGAATGTTATCCAGTCGATGTTGTCTTCTGTTCTTTGGGTGGATGGGAGTGGGGTGGAGTGTTATGACTGTGTTCTGCCTCAATTTATCTTGGGGGAATTGCAGCAATAACCTGTTGCCTGAGTTGCAAGTTGGTGTTCTATGTTTAGAAGTGAGAAATTTGGTCAAGCTTTCTTTGTAGTTGCATTAGTCCTGGACGATGGAAACCGTCCAAATCTGTCACATGACACCCTTACATGTCCAACTTTATGAAGCCTCCCTTTTTTATTTTTATTTTTATTTTTATTTTATTTTATTTTTAATATTCAATCTTGGCCAAGTCCCCTGAACCCAGTAGGATCTAGTGAAGATATTATGGGAATTTGGACTTTTTCTTTTATTCGGAACTGATATTGAAACTATAAGGTTGAGAAACGAATTTCATTTTTAACGTTTCTTTTTTTCTTTTTCTCCCTTTTTAAGGATTGGGTACAGATCGTGCAATTCTCTCTTTACAGCTACAGTTATTTCCTACAAGTTGATGCATAAGTTTCTTAATGGTGACAGTGCTTTGTGTCTGACTCATTATGTGATGTTGATTTCAGAATGACTTGGATAGAATGGAATTGCCACAGACTATTCGGTCGCGCATCCAAGCTGCTATGCCATTTCTTTTTTCTTCCAATCGATGTTCGATCTCATGCCAGCCTCCTTCTGTATCACTTGCTGCCCTTTCATATCTTCAGCCCAGCAATCCAATAACAGTATCAAATTTTAGCAGTTCGATTTTGCTGCAGAGGAATCATGCTTCATTAACTCATTCAACCACAAATGTGAAAACCAAGCCACCGCGAGGAGAGCAGGACCCTGATTCAGAGATTGATCCATGGACTATTTTAGAGGATGGTGCCGGGTCAGGGCAGCCTTCAAGTAACTCTGCTGTTACTGATGGCGCTGATTATGCTAACCTGATAGCATCGAATTGGCTCAAGGGGGCAATAAGAGTGAGGAGGAAAGATCTTACATATATTGGTGCGGTAGACGAGGACACTTGATGAACTTTTCTTCATTTTGCATTGTCTCTCAACCCTCGAATCCTGCCCTGACACCATCTCCCTGCAGGTATTGCTGCTTAGCATGAGACCATACTGCATAGCATAGAAGATAAAATTTAGCTCTCCCTCCCCTGATAATGTTCAGTACTCTGTAATTTACTTGTCAAACATGGCCATGCATTTGGTGCAGATTTTAGCTGCAAGATACCTTTGGGGGATTGGAGTTAATGACCTGGAGGCAAAGATGCTTCTTTTGGAGGCACTTTCTTTCAAGAGCCACCGGGTTGTGAAAGAACCCCGAGATGCCATTCTTTTGGCTACCAGCACAGTGAGGTCTCGGGTGATGCTCACTACTAATCCCGGATTGTTTCCTTTCTGGAATGCACAATTCTCTGTGCGGTTTGGAGGTGATTGTATATACGCATAACTGTAGATACCTCCCACTCTCATTAAGCTGGACTAAGTTTTATCAGAACTGAGAGTGACTTTGAGCTTATTTTGACACATTTCACAATTGGGTATATTATATGTTAAATATGAGCTGGAGCTCATTTTATGAACCCGGTGACGCCGGTGACCTGTATGCGGTGTTCAGGTCCTTCAGGATGACAAGTTGCTGGAGCAGCCATGGGGTGAGGAACGGGGATGATGTAGCTCAGTAACCCGAATAGACAGTATCCATTGGGTCGGGGCGGGCTTGTGTGGTGTGGTGTGGTGTCCTAAGATTCAGTACATGCCAATTTGTTTACATTTAACAATTCTACTGTATTGTTACCTGTTTATGATTCATCACTACTATATGGAACTGATTTTTTCCCCTACTACCACATTTTTTCCCCTACTACTACTATTACATATTACCGCACTATTATTGTTGTTGTTGTTGTTATTATTATTATTATTATTATTATTATTATTATTATTATTATTATTGTTACTACTACTATATGTGCATAATTATAAAAAAATATAATTGAGATATTAGTTCTCTTATGTGTTCATATTTAATGTGTATAGTTATCAAGTGTAATAATTAATAAATGAAAGGGTATAATAAGGAAATGATCTTAAAATTTATTTTTTTAATATTATTAAATGAACTTTTCTTAATATATATAAAAAAAAGGAATATGACATCTTTTTGGGATGGGTATAGTATTTTGTTTATGTATTAGAAATAAATCAGCCAATGAGAATAGTGAGGTGGATTGATTCAATCTGCGATGCCCTAAAGTAGTACGGGTATGGTGGGGAGATCTGGAACGATTTTTCCATTCATTAAGCGATTCATTTATTATTATTTTTAAATTTTTATCTCATTTATTTTATATTTTTGTTACTTTTAGTTGAACAACCGCTGCGGATGGATCAAATCATACACTTCTGGTCCATTCTCTCCTTGGGGTTGTGGATAGGAAACTTCCGATCTCTATTCAAGCGGGTCTCAATCCTCGAGGCAAATCGAGCATTTTTTACCATCATTACATAGAAAATGATTAAATAATCAAAGATTAAGATCTATATAAATTGATTTTCCTGCCCAAAATGCCTTAAGTGGGGATATTCTAGTAATTTTATATTATTTCCGTGGTAAGGTATTCTGTGTACTATTTCATTGGCCAATCTATGCATAAATGAGAAGTGATGCGGTACATTTACCTGCAATTTTTTTGCCCAGAATGCCTAAAGTCGGGATATTATGGTAATTTTGCATTATTTCCGTGGTAAGATATGTGGTGTAATATTTCCTTGGCCAGTATTTCACTATTTGTTTGATTATTCTTATCCGGTTATTTGCTTCTTTCCTCCCAAGGTGGCTCTTTCTCTCTCTTCCAACAATATCAATTTCGTCCCAATCGTTTCTTTCTCTCTCTTCGAACCATATCTCCCCCATATCTGGCTATCGTCTCGAATCGCTATCGAATATACTTTCTCTTCAAACTATTGTATTCATTATCAGTTTGCATGATCTTTATCCCTAATTAAACGATTTTGGTTCTTTTGGTTCACTCGGTTAACGATCTCTCGATGGAACATGGATCCGTAGTTTTTCCTGATATTGATCTGGTCGGATATGAGGCTGTATTCAATTGGTTAATTATTTTGTGTTCTTTATCTGATTTTGATCGGATTATTATTTAGGGTTTTGATTAGAAAATTACACCTTTTGTTTTGATAAAACCTAATCGGGTCCGTTCTCTAATTTGGGTAGTGTCATTCGTGTTTATTACCCTTTTTTTAAACACTATATAAGGGTGTCGATTAGAGTCATTTTTATCACCTATTCCTCGACTTTCGATTTCATACCGTATAATAGTTGCTATTTCTAGTTGTTATCGATACACTCATGGCTTCCCTTTGGAATCTTATCAGAAACATCGATGACCGGATAGCTAAGTGGACATTTCTGATGGGAGTCCTGCGCAAGTGGTACGTGCCTTGCCGGAGAAACCTACACGAGGTCTATTCTCTCGAATTTCTCTTTTGCCAATGAGGAGGTAAGTCTACTGTCTTTTATTTGTTTTGTTAAATTTTTAAAGTGTCGAATGGAATGTAGGCCCTTGGCTGCAGTTTCTTCATTTTGGTTCCGTACATCTCAACATGTTTAAGTTGTTGATTCATTTTTGCCATGCATATTTTGTGTTCGGTCTTTGTAGCTTGAGTTTCATATTCTTTCACGTTTTATATGTATGCATTCTGTTGTGTAATTTTCTTCTTGAGTCTTTTATATGTGAATGTTTCTCCTACACTCTATAGTTGGTAAACACATATCACTTCATGAACTCGTGCACTGTTAATTGCAGGAAGATAGTGAGAAGACAGTTAAGGTTGCATAAGTTAGAATGTATTTCTTGCATTTCCAAGTGTACAAGAGGGATTCAACTCTAAAGGCACTAAGTCAAATTTTACTTTTCAATTTCCAATTAACTGTAATGTCACACACATATTTGTTGTTTATGGTCCGTAATTGCTCTATTTAATGATGCATTTAGGAGATAACTTCTTTAAACCTGCAATCTCTAAAATTGAGGCTCTCTATATGCAAACGAGCAAGCTTTAGGTTACATTTCGATTTTTTCCACCACGTTTGCTATCGATATTTTTGGATAAGGGATAATTTTTTTTTAAAAAAAAATATATATAAACATATTAAAGTGTCTATGCCAGTGCATCATGATGTTCAATTTTATGGTGTGACGATGCTAGCCTATTATTGGCCTTTGTCCAATGTTATTTACTTATTTTAAAACAATAAGTAATGTTCCAAAGGTTTAGCATTCTTTTGTGCATCTATGATTACTCTCTTTATGGTATTTATATGATATATCATGCAGATATAATTTCTTATGTTTTTGTTTAATACTATATTAGCTCATATATCATGTATATATCATATCTCTTTTACATATGTAAAATGATTTCATTCAAGAAATATCCACCTTTTGATGGCTTTTACTCTGGACTTAGTATTTTAATTGTCATTTTCCTGCCATGCCTCTTGATGATTTCTGTCTTTGAAGGCAGGTGATAGAAGTGCAAGATGACATGCCAATTGATGGTGTGGTAACTCTCTCTACATGCATCTCTTTTGACATTCACTCTTCATGTACATCATGATCGGCTGGATTAGGTCGACGAAATACTGGAATGTTACATATCACATAAATTTTCTATATTTAAGATTAGCATACCATCTATTTGAGTTGACGAAGAGAAGGGACTAAGAGGAAATCTTACAACTTCACTTGGTTGAGGGGAAGGAATGGAGTGCCCAATAAGTTGTGCCACAAGTAATTTTTGTTATAGTTTCCTCTCATTATCCTCTGTAAATTTTCTTCTTTATTGTGTTAATATATAAAAGTAAAGCTTTATATTCGTCTTTGCATTCAAATGCTTTTCTTGCTGTTAAACTTTCTTCATAGCTTAGTGGTAGATTGGCTAAGGTCTGGGAAAACGTATCACTTATTAGTTGTTGTCTGGTCTTTGTTTTCTTCTCTTCATTTCTTTTACTCTGTATAAATGGAATATATAGAGCATGTAGCAATGTCCAGTGGGGACGTAAGTTTTGTTATTGTAGTCCATTTCTCTAACTGTTAAAATATGCTAATTCGTTTCAAGATTATATTCGTTTCTTGCTGTTTGGTTAGTTAATTATATTATTTTATATTATATATTTTTATATATTTAAATATCTATCATCCTTTTAAATCTCATCTCACTTAAATTTTAAAACTTGACTCGGGTACCACTAAAATTATGAATGGTTATCACATTTGTCATTATACTTTAATGTGAAAAGGGTAAATCCAAGCCCAAGCTGTTGTTGCTTTCAATTTGGGAACGAAGATTTCCATTCATCGTGTCATCATGTTTATAGATCTCATGAGTAGTGGCCAATGAAAGTAAATTTTTTCAGAGAAATGTGATGAAGCACAATTTTTTGAAATATTCAGATGGGATAATTGGGGAAAAAAGGAAAAAAATGGAAAAAGAAGAACAAGTAGAGGATATATCATTGTGATAATAATAAATAAATAAGAATTAACATTCAAGTGGGTTGCAAAAATAATTCTTACTTAGATCTTTAGATAAAACAGGATTATGATATTACATATATGTAGGTTTGTGTTTCCTTCTTGTGTTTCGCAAATTTATAGAAATTTTATAATAATTTGAACGGTGCGGTTTGTTGACGAAAATTTCTGTGCATTGCACGGGTCAGAAACTAGTGTCATTTAAACAAGTGCTATAATAGTTAAACCCTTACGTTTTAGGTATGAGGTCTTGAGTTTGAACCACACATGCTCCTCTCCTATATCCCCTTATATGAAAAAAAGAAAGTAGAAAGATTAAAATTTAAATTTTTTAGTGTGGCTTACGTATTTTTACTTATCTCTTAAGGGGATATCATATGGAATTTGGTGGATTTTAGAAATTAGGTGTCCCCAATTTAAAATTATATAGATTCCATAGAAATTCAGTGTCTTCAAATCAAAATTTTATAGATTCTATAGAATTCTAGTGTCCTTAATTACCTATGGAGTCTGACGGATTTCATTAAATGGTGGATTTGAAATGGATTTCAAGCTTGAAAATACACTACGACAGTCTTGTTAAAATCTGACCTCTCACCCCCGAATTCTTGTAGATTTCATAAAATCGTTTTAAACCTAGATAATTAATAAAGATTTAAAACCATAAAATTTTAAAGCCCGTTTTTTCTAATCACTATAGTTTTTACACAATAATATCACATTTAATTTATACAAAAACAAGATTTTTCACCCGTACAATGCACAAGTAGAGATCTAATAAAAAGTCATACATCAAAAGTAGTTTAATAAAAATTTAGATACTTGATATCATAAAAGAGTATAAAAACTATGACAAATTTATAAATATAGTTTATATTGTAAAAGGAAGTCTTAGATCAAATAGTATCAGAATTTTTCTTACAATAAAGAATTTTTCACTTGCAACTTATCCAAATAGAATTTTTTCCTAAATGATGCGATCTCCAGGTCTTGAAATTATAAGTCTTATGTCATTACACAATATAGTCGAATGATAACAATTCCGTAACTATCAGGAATATTGATATTTAACTTCAACTTATGGCTGAAAATTCTAGAGTACGTATCTTATTCAAGAATTCGGATTTGTAAAGATTTTTAGTGGAAGTTGTTGTAAGAATATGATAAAATGATAGCATGGTCATCTCTACGATGCATGGCAATAAGTAAAAATTTAGTTAAAATTATATGTCAAGATAGAGTGTTAATTACTCAAAATGACACTACACTTTTAAAAAATTATCTCGCATGATATTGTACTTTAAAACTCACCTCATATATCGCTGAACTTGTGAAAGTGTTATTCCATTTGTCACTTCGTAAATAACCCGTTAAAAATGTAAAGGACTTGATGACATGGCTAACGAAATTTACCACGTGACATCTTGGCCTTTAGTTTTTTAACCAGATATCGACGGAGTGACAAATTAGATAACATTTTCACAAGCTCAGTGGCATGTGGGGTGAGTTTTAAAGTACAATGGCATGCGAGATAATTTTTCATAAGTATAGTGGCATTTCGGGTAATTAATTTTGTTACATCATTGTTTTATATGAGAAATGTATATCCAATATTAGACGACCGCTTTATGATACATAGCAGATCATATATTGAACCCTAAAATTATTCTTCTACTTTTCTTCTTCAGTAAAATATATCATTTAGTGTAATTATTTTCTTATTATTTGAGACTATATTTGATTATGATAAGGTAATAATATAGCATTAAAAAAGTGACATTATTGTAATTACGTATATAACTTTAGTCATATAACTGTTGATAATTAAAGTAGGGAGACGTAATTCCTATTAAATTAAAGTTCTTGATCTAATTATTGACAGCTAAATATCATTTATCCATTTGTAAGTAAAGTAAAAATTCAGTGACATTTTATACAGATTAATGTTGTCATAATTTTTTCTTCTTTTTTTTTTAGTGACAACGAAAACAAAAAAGTATCTCAGATTCCTTAGTGAGAACGGAAACAAAAAAGTATCTCTAATAATTGATAAAATAAAAGAAATTCATATAATTCACCTTCACAATAAATTTTAATAGCACAATTCAGGTGGTGGAAAGAGCTAGCAAGAATATTAAAAGATAATATAGTCAATTGGATTAAGCTCATATAGAAAAACGTAAAAAAAATATTCACATAGCACAACTCATTTTATTCATATATGTATTTATGCATGATTTCATTATAGCATTGTAAAAGAAAATATTATCGTATTTTATATTGTACCTGTGCATCATACCTTAGATGAAAAGTTGAAAATGAAAATAAAATATAACTATCACTAAATACAACAAACGAAGTCTCTTAAAAGACGGGATGCCAAGATACCAAAAAAATATCATACAACACTTATGTCATTACCAATGGTGGAATCGAATAAAGTCTTACTCATGCGTTGCACATATACGTGCAATTGGATTTGTATAACAAATTAGTAAATATAAAATTTTAATTTAGTATTTGACACGTTAAATTAATATTTTATTAATAACATATTAATAGTCACATTTTTTGTGCTCGATTAATATTTTGCTATATTTTATTTTTAAATCACCTAACTTATTTAATATTATTAGTTAAAAGTCTAATAAAATGTATCGGGCATATACATACCGTATTCAATCGATACCCATTTAGATAAAAATTCTCATACTCATATAAAAAGTAATTTAGACATAAAAATTCTCATACTCATATAGTTAGAGTTATAGTGTACATTCATATCAAAATTGATGTGTAAGTTTATTTTTTAAACCTCGTGTCATAAATAAAGTATAATATACTAGTTGCATTGCCTAGAATTACGAACTAATATGCGAATCACAAATCACCACTGGATATTTGTAGTAAAATGTCTGAGTATTGAGTATAAATTTAGTCACATAACTGAGTCTATAATTTTAGATCATATCCAAGCACGTCGTTCAAATTGACAGGTCCAACATATAGGAGATGATAATAATTAGCGATCAAATGAACGAAGCATAATCAACTATAACAATTATGAGTCTAGCATCTCACATGTACGTTGTAGGATAAGACTAATTCTAAAAAAATCAATAAAAATGTACAATAAAATATTGAACAAATAAGTGCCATTGGATTTTCATAACAAAAGCAGTAAATATACAATTTTGTTTTAGTATTTAACACATTAAATTAATATCTTATTAATAATATATTAATAGTTACCTGTTTATGTACTCGATTAATATTTTATTATATTTTACGTTTATATCATCTAACTTATTCAATATTATTAGTTAACAGTCTAGTAATACGTATAAGTATGTATATACCGGCATTCACTCGATACCCGTTCACATAAAAATTTTCATACCCATAGAAAAATACCCCTCCCGACATACCCTTTTAATCAAATAATAACTTGTTGACACACATAAATTTTTAATTGGGTGATATTTCATTTTATTTTATATAAATACTCATATATAATATCACGTTGTTATTTTAGTCTAACAAATAAGAAATATAATCATTAAAAAAGTAGCGCGTATATATATATATATATATATATATAAAAGTAAATTAGTCTGTGGTCCCACTAAAAAGTCTATTAATAAAGTATTTTTCGATATTTTATTTCCTATTGTGGTAACTCATGTGGTATTCTTCATTTTTTTATATTTTTATTCTCTTTTACCTTTTCCATCAAATTTTTTGAAATAAGATTCACTATTTAATTTAGTAACTAACACATATTTATCGTCATTTAATTGTTTAAATTATGAATAAATTTGATTATATAATGATAGATAAGTGTCTATATCATTAAAATATTTATAGTTTATAATTTTTAATTAAAAAATTTGTAGTTTATAATTGATAAAATAATGAAAATTAATTAATATGAATAAAAAATTTAAATGATAACCCGTGTTCGTCAAATAATAATAAAGTAAAAGAAATAAATATGAATGAGGAACTTAGTTTATAACATGTGTTCATCGGATAATAAGTTTTTTTTTAGAACTTTTATTTTTTGTCTTAATTAAACTTAATATTTAATTAATTAAACATATATATCGTTAGTTTAGATTAATTGAAAATTATAATTGTAATTTTTTCTTAATATTTCCCGCTATAAATGTTAATAATTACGACTATTTTTATTTAAAGGGATAAAAGTTTCACACTACAATTTAGTCATTTCGTAACCATAGGCTAAAAACCAAACGTGATTTTTGTAAGACTTTTTGAATCTCGAGAAGATAAACTTGAAGATAGCAATATAAAATAATATTCTTCTTCTCAATTAGGCTAATTAATATTAGAGAAAGTTAATTAATATTCTAATAAAGGAGGAAGAAAAATATTCACATTTATGTTTATTCAAGAATCCAACCTGATCAAATAATCCAATTTGTCAATTCTATTTTTCGTGTAAAATTATAATATTAATTAATTGATTCTTTATTTCTTTCATAAATCTAATTTCGTAGGTTTATAAATTTAGAAACGCTGTTGATAAAATGACTTAAAATGTTGTCGAAAAACTGACTTATTAATTAGGGTAATAACTTGTGGTAATTTATTTTTGTACAAAATAAAGGAAATTTTTATTTTTGATTTTTATAACTTTTTATTATAAAAATTAAAATAGATTGATTAGGGTTTTTCTGGTGCACGTATGAGAAAGAAGATAGGAAGGGAGAAACATTTATAATTATTAAGAATGAGATGATTAATTGTATCATTTTAATTTTAACCATTTTAGTATATTTGAAAAATTGGTGAGATTTATAAAAAAAAGTGATGTTAATATCATTAACCTTTAAGTATATATGTTGTTAATAATAATATTTTCTTTAAGTGAAAATTAAGCGAGAATATTAATATATAAATGACAATTATTAACAAATAAAAGAGTTGATATAATGGTTTGAAAGCGTGTTACTCTTAACATGTAGGTCACGGGCTCAATCCTTCACTATTATATTTTTAAAATTTTTTTTATTAAAAGCGACATCCGGTGTTGTATGACATTATAAGAATGGTGCCAGATAGAGCTTTAAGCGAGAAAGATTTTCTAATTACGCCAGATGAAATTGTAATTGAGCCAAACAAACTGTTATTTAATATATATATATATATATATGTGGTCAGTATCAATAGTTTATTATTAACACAACATGTAATTTTTTTCCTTCACGGTTCTAATTTTTAAAATATCATATTATAATCAATATATACAAAAAAAATTTATCAGTAGACGATATGTCAGATTATTATAATAAGATAGTGATATTAACTTTAAAATAATTTCATAATATTTAGTAAAATCCAAATTGGCAAAAACTTCACTTTTTCGAAAATCACACCATATTCTAATTTGTGCAAACTAAATATATGTCTGGAACGAAATATTATCACAATATTAAAAAGTTACAATGTAATTTCATAAATATTATATTTGTACATAAAGTAGAAAATGATTTTATTATCTTTATTCATTTTTTATTTAAGGGTCAATTTCACAAATCGTCCCCAATCTTTAAATTAAAAATCAGTTGGGCCTCCAACATTTTTTTGACCTTCCGGGACCCCAACCTTTCATATATTCACGTGATAGGTCTTTTTTTTTTTTAACAAATTTTATCAATATTGCCGTTAACTTTCAAAAAAAATTACCATTATACCTTAATTTTTTAATTTAAAAAAAAATTAAAAATAAAAAAAAAGGAAAACATCCCCCCAACCCCTACCCCATCCTCTTCACTCAATAACGATAGTCGAAATGCTACCATTTACGACGGCCAAAAAAAGGGGTAAATTCCCCCATTTACTATCATTTCGGGCAACAAAAGTGCTATTAGAAATGACAGCATAAAGGGGAAACCCCTATTTTGAGGCAAAACGAGGAGAGTCTCTATAATGCTGCCATTTCCAACAGGAAATGAGGGGTTCATCCCCTCTTTTTTACCGTTAGAAATGGCAGAATTTTGACGATTATTTATGGCTATTGCCATTTCTAGCAGCTATTCTTGGGAGTGGATGGGTGGGGTGGGGATAGGTGTTTTCAAAATTTTTTTATTATTTTTAATATTTTTAAATTTTTTGTTTTTAAAATTAAAAAGTTAAGGGATATAACGGTAATTTTATTGAAAAGTTAACGGCAACATTGATGGACTCTGTCAAAAAGGACCTATCGTGTGAATTTATGAAATGTTAGAAACCTAGAAGGTCGAAAAAAGGTTGGGGACTGAGCCGATTATTAACTCAAAGGTTGGAGACGATTTGTGAAATTAACCCTTGATTTAAAAAAAAAAATTAATTTTTTTCATTTTGAAGGAAGACAAGGTTGACAATGTTTGAATATTTTTTATTTTTTTATTATTAATTTTTTTTTTTTGAGATAATCGAGTAAAAAGTTGTATAACTTTTTTTATACTAAGTTCGCTTTCAACTCGTACAAAAATAAATAAATAAGATAAAAGAAAAATATTACTCAACGATTAAATTTATCAACATGACACTAGTAAGTTCTTAAATGTGTTTATAATTGATTACCCGACTTCACAAGATAAAAGCGAATTAGAAATAATAACCCAAAAAAAATCAATATGAAGACACCCAATGGAATCCAACAAATTCCATTAGACATCCACAAAAATCAATGTCATAGAATTCTTGAGAATTTGACGAATTCTGTGAATTCTATTAAAATCCATAAATTACACGCAACCGAAAAATCCATGAAATTTTATATTGAGGACAACCCTTTATATACTAATTTTTAAGTTAATGAAATTTTGAGGTCATTATTCTCTCTTTAAATCTTTTTTAAAAGGTTAGATTTGAGGTTGGAATTGCCAAATTTCTCAAAATTAATTCTCACTCAAATTTATTTTCAACCGCACTTTTTTTACCAATAAAATAATGTTTTACGTAAATTTATAACTTTTCTTTCCTTTCTAATGACTCATTCGGTAAAAAAAAAAAAAAAGAAGTTATTCACAAATTGGAATGGCAACGGGTCGTGGTTCGGGGCGGGAACGAGAAAAATACCCGTTACCCGCCTCCGTTTAGAAAATCCTTAAAAAATAAAAAAATAAAAAAGTGGAAACTACATAAAAAAAATTAAAAAAATGAATATCCTTAATAACTAACAAAATTATATAATATGAAACAAAAATACAACATTTAACCACATTTTAGGGATCGGAGAATTTTTGAAATTTGAGATTTCCTTCGGGCTTCCGCTGAGAGTGAATGATTTAGGGGTTGTCTTGATTCAATTTTGTTATTTTAAGGATATTTTAAATTATAGTATAAAAGTTACTTAATGTAAAAAATTTAACAAAAAAAACGTTGGGCAAAGTAGTCAAGGCTTATTGTCTTTAACCTTGAGTATTCAAATTTGATTCTTAACCAGCTCTTCTATATCAAATTTTTTTTTATAATTAAAAAAAACAAAAAGACTATCGGGCTGGTCGGGGCGGCCAGTACCCGTCCCTGACCTTTTAAGAATGAGGGGCGAAGACTTTTGCCTCGTACATATCCTAATACTTAACAGGGTGGGTATTCAGGGATATCGCATATGAAATTTTCATTCCTATTCACATAATAAATACTCTAAAAATCATTTTTTTATTGGCCGAAATGTTAAGATTACCTGCCTTTCCTTTAAGGAGAAGAAACATGCTATGTGATTATAGATGATTGGGGGCTAAGAGATTCAGAGCCCTTCAATTCCCCAACCCCCAATCACATACAGATACATGACAGACTTCCTATCCCTCGGGAGAGGAAGCCTCTCCTTATAAAATAACTTATTATAAAATCACTTAAGGCTACAATTAACCTTTAGTATTTAGCAACGAATAGGGGTAAAATAGTCACTTCACTGAATCCTTGCCTCATCTCCACAGGTGGTCAACCTTAACAAAAGCCCTACTCACAGTTGAGCTTAACTCAAATTGAATAACCCTCCTCCGCCGCAATCCTCCGCCATGCTGAGTGTCGCCGCTCAGTCCTCCACCTCTCTCTTCCGCCTTCCTCACATCATGGCCACTACCAGCACCGCCACCACAACTACAATCACAAGCATTAGCATTTCCATTTTTCCTATCAATACCATCACTATTTTCTGAAATCGCCTTTTCTCATCTAAATTTAATTACAAGATAAACAGAATCCTCTGCATTTTATACTCCAATTGATAGATTTTGCTACACTAATTGATTCTGGATATGTCGGTGGTGTATCAGCAATTTTCTGCTTATAGAAGCTTAAAGGAAACCACGTCACAGTTTCAGATTCCTGATTGCCACAAAAGGTCGCCTTTTGTTCTATTGTAAATAATATTTTATTAGAGATTGTTTAAGCTTGATGGATATTCTTAGATTGTTTTTTCTGCATAGGAAGACTCAGTTTTGTCTTATTGTTTATCTGCCGAGCACTTTTTTACGTTATTTATAGAAAAAATTAGACAATAAAGTATGCACTCGGGCTTTTGCTTATACATCCAAGAAGGAATATGCTAAATTTTTCCTTCGAAATTTCTTCATATTAATGTCGGTAAGTGGCTCCGTTAACCATTTTGTTGAAATGATACACCAGAGATAATAGCAAGTTGAGAAAGGAGACGAGAAGCGTTTGGATTTGCCATTTTCTGAAATATGAGTAATTTGAGTGAATAATTGTTGAAATTTGGTGTGACGTACTAAACTCAAAGCATAATGAACCGTGCCAATTTGCACAAATGCAGGAAAGCGAGAGTAATGGTTCTTGCTGCAGTGAGCACCCGGGCTTTATTTTATTTTATTCTTTGCTATTTATTTATTTCCCCGGGCGGTGATTTAGTTTATGTCTCTCTGCAGGAGGTATGCAAAAAGGAGGTCGCCAAGGGCAGCTGTAATTCCTAATTTTCATCTCCCAATGCGTAGTAATGAAGTTAAAAATCGGTAACCATTGAGGAATACTTTTTTCCTCCAGTTCATATGCCATTTCATTACAGACATGTGCTTGTTTGGGTTTTCTTGACAGAGAAAATTAATTCTCGCTCCTTAGGTCTTACTTTTCTCGAATTTCCTTTTAAAGATTGACACAAGATAAAATCTGAAGCATGCTGATGCAATTTATTTCATAGATAATTCACCCTGATATTCACTCTCTCAAAATGTCATTGATTATTGCATTACATGAGTTCGAATATTTCATTGCATCTTTTGTGGGAGACTAGACTTTTTTAATACTCTATAATCTGATAAATATTAAATAGTACTTCCACACAGTAACAATAATGATTACAATTTACGAACTGAGATTAGGATGATTTGGTTACAGGATAAAAGTATGTCAAACATCTTTCGTGCGTATTACTAATTTATGAAGCCACCTTGAAAGAAGTTGGATGTTCTATGATTGATGAACATGTGTAGCCTATCTCTTACTTTCGTTAAGAGTTTTTAGTTTGATGTTTGAACATGAGTAAAATGAAGTTTAGATGTCATTTAGTAATTTGACGTGTATAATCTGGATGGTTTTGTGCTCTCTAGTTGTTAATTTGAAATTATACTCTCTCCTTTCTGTTATTACATCTTTTATTTTGTTTTATTTTGTTTTTGGGTACTTTGAGTATTATGCGATAAGATTAATTCTATTCAAGAAATCTGGTTTTTATGCAATTTTTGTGGTTATCTTTTTGTAAATACTTGTGCATTTTCGGAGCTTCCTATTACACTAGATTATTTTGCAAGGACTGTGGCCTCTGACATCAATAATGAAAAGAATCACTAAGAGCATGATTACTGTGGGGGAAAAACAAATTTGGGTTTTCCTCCCTTTGTTTACATGCATGCAAATAATGTAAAGGGCAATGAACCTATTTTTGGGTTTTCCCCCCTTAACCCAAATAATGTATAGGTTGAAAGAGATGGATTTTAGCACTTTTTGGAGGGGAAAGGTAAAGAAAGGGCCAAATTTAGGCCCCATTTTGGGTTTTTTTCACCCTTGCAATTGGTCTTGCCCCTTTGATTTTTTTTTTCTCTTTTTCAAATGGGTTTTTCCCCTTCAATTTTCACTTTAGGTTTTTTCGCTTTGGGTTTTTTGCCCCCACATTAATCTTGCTCTAAAGAAAATATTCATTGCATTGCGTTAAATTTATAACTAGATATGAGAACCTTTTCTCTCGTTTGCAGGACTAATACGGAAGACATAAAGTCTCTTAGGCTAATAACAGCCATTAAAACCCCGTATCTTCCGGATGGCAGATTTGATCTAGAAGCTTATGATGCCTTGGTGAATATGCAGATTGAATACGGTGCTGAGGGTCTGATTGTTGGGGGCACCACTGGTGAAGGCCAATTGATGAGCTGGGACGAACATATAATGCTTATTGGTCATACTGTCAACTGTTTTGGTGGTTCCATCAAGGTTATTGGAAACACAGGAAGTAACTCAACTCGTGAAGCAATACATGCTACTGAACAAGGCTTTGCTGTTGGAATGCATGCAGCTCTTCATATCAATCCTTATTATGGGAAGACCTCATTGGAGGGCTTGATTTCTCACTTCGAGAGTGTACTTCCCATGGGCCCCACAATCATCTACAATGTGCCATCACGAACTGGCCAAGATATTCCACCACGGGTAATTCAAACCATGGCAGGGAGTCCCAACTTGGCCGGTGTTAAGGAATGTGTTGGGAATGATAGGGTAGAGCAGTATACAAGCGATGGGATTGTCGTGTGGAGTGGAAACGACGATCAGTGCCATGATTCGAGGTGGGATTATGGAGCTACAGGTGTGATATCAGTTACTAGCAACTTGGTTCCTGGTCTTGTGAGGGAACTTATGTTTGAGGGAAAGAATCCGTCTTTGAACACAAAACTTCTGCCTCTAATCGAGTGGCTTTTTAGGGAGCCAAATCCTATCGGCTTAAATACAGCTCTTGCTCAGCTTGGAGTTGTGAGGCCAGTTTTTCGCTTACCTTATGTACCTCTTCCTTTGGCAAAGAGAGTGGAGTTTGTGAATATAGTGAACGAACTTGGCCAGGAGAATTTTGTTGGAGAGAAAGATGTTCAGGTTCTGGAGGATGACGACTTCATTTTGGTCGGTCGATATTAGCTGATACTCATTGCGAGAAGTACTAGGTTAGCTCTAGATTGTGGTTCTTTTTCGGTTCCAATAAACGACTGTTTTTGTTGTGGTGACATTTTTTTCTATTTGGAGTAAAGCTTATTTTCTTAGTACTGTGTTGCTAATAAGAAATATTTGTAAATCACTCTTTCCAATATCAGAACAGATTCTTTTTATCGACCGTGTCTACTTTTATCATCAACTAGCACCAGATATTCAAGTTCGACTCAACATTATTTTGATATGCTTCTAAACCGTGTTTCACCTTAGTTGTTTTTTTGGCACAAGATGCCTCTTTCCCTCATTTTAGATGTTTGCTCCACCCTGTGCGAAGATGTGCTCCATTTATTTACCTTAAATATCAATAATTGAAGGATTAGGTGGAACTTGCTACTACAACATGCAATTTGGACTTTAATTGTTTTAAACTCTTTTTTCTATAGTCAGTCTTAAACCCAGATAATGAAATTGTAAGATGACAAAGTGAACACAAGGTTATAAATTCTTGTGGAATTAATTCATAACCAGTCCTAATCGGCTTAGCCCGAGTTTCTTTTTAAAGGGTGAATTATTTAAGTTGAGCACGAATATACAATTGTCATGTCTCATTACACGGCTGCAATTTCATCTCAGTATACTTATATTAGTGCCAATATATTGCCGGCGTCATGAGGATTACATATTTTTTGCATCTGCAATAGCAAATCCTTATTCTCCTGTTGAAGAAATAGAGCTTCCTTTTGGAGCCTTTGATTATCTTCAGAAATTCTTTTGTTTCTCAGATACAGCTTAAAATTCTTGATTTTCATGCTCTCCGTCTTCAACCTAGCCAAATTGGCCTTTTTAGTGAATTCCTTTGAAAATCTCCACCTCCTGTTACATGACAAATGGACTCCCACTATGGCGGTCGCCTTTCTGCAGCCAGGACAGGGTGGAGATAGAGAGAGGACTGACCTGTTTAGCCTGCGAACCCGAACCTTATTCGTCTTTTGCTGACATGGTCTAGAATATGAGGGTGGAAATGGCTTTAACCCTATGGTATCTGTACCCATTTCTCTTGAATAGAAGTCTCAAATAGATTCATAGGGGGATTATGAGAGTAGATGATGGATAAGAGTTGTTCAAGGAATTTACAAACAGGTGATTTTTATAGCAAGCTGTGGATGCATGCATGGTAGACAAGTTGTCAAAGTAGAATGGGCTGGCTCGCACCGGGATTTTCCACTGTAATGATGGTATAAGGACTTATTATGGTTAGGGACGCCAGCAAGCAATAACTCATTACTAGAGTCTACAAGTACCCAGTTTCCACTTTATTATGGCCTTTTTAGTTTATTTTCCAAGATTCTGAATAGGCATTTGTGGGCACAAAGACAATGACCAGACAATGAACTCTACGATCTGAACAAGCATCTTTTTGAATTTTGGAACATTTTCCTATTGATCTTTATGGGAATTTGGTTTTTGGGGTCTTATATTTCCGTCGTTAACGCCGAAAGAGTAGTGAAATTCAATCTATATGATTGTAGTTGAACTAATTGGCAGTGGCCTTCAACGTATGCTTAAGCTATGTTGTGGTCCTGGGTTGGAAAATTCATATTCCGTAACACTTCCTTGGTGGGAAGAAAAATGATTTTTCTATTTACAAAGGGGGGGGGGACCGAAACTCTTATTGATTTATAATAATTAGTTTTGCGAGGTTTTTATTGGAGAAAATGATCTTTAAGAAAATACAACAGAAATTTGAAAAAGCAATAACTTGATGAGTTTGACGCAATAATCGAAACTTGCAAACTCAAGTAGAGCAACTTGAACAACAGAAGCTTAGAACTCACATATGTAACATTATCTTCAGGTTTTGAGCAATGCACAACCCCCCCGGGCCCCCAATCATAACTAGGATGGCAATGGCAAGACAAGTCTCGATAAGAAATGAGATGCTAAACGGAATCAGAATACATACATTACACAAAATTTTTCATTTCTTAGTTCTGTCTAGTATAGTATGTTTAGTTCAAAGCTCTCAGACAATCCAATTGACCATATAGATAAAACACATCAACATTAGTTGACATAATGTATATTGTGAGTGAAATTTTCCCTCAATTCCTTGACATCCATGAAGAAAATTTGGATAGAGTTCCATTGACTTGAGCTGCAGTTAGCCCGCCAGCGGGTTAGCATGTATTGTCACACGATTGATCCTGATCTCTGCAAGAGGCCGATCCCCCTGTCCTGTTTGAGTCTGCACGCATGCAATGACTCGTGGATGAAGAGTAGTTTTTGAATTTATGGTTTAACATTTCAAAGATGGCTGTGCAACCGGCATATTTTCAGGGCACCAGCTCAAAAGGAGACACTGCTAACTGATGTTTTTGCAAATCGTGTCATCGAACAAACCTGAAAGGTGTTGTAAGAACCACAAGTACTTACCTACTCCATAATGTCAAGTGCTTCAAACCCATGAATCACTTTGCCGAAGATGGTATACAAACCATTAAGATGAGGCTGCTTTGCATAACTTATGAAAAACTGGCTTCCATTAGTGTTGGGCCCACTATTGGCCATCGATAATATGCCACGGGCATTGTGCTGGAAATAAAGCAAAACAGATACAAAACAATTTGTCAGACACAGGAGTGGCAATGTTAATTAAGCAACAGCATACTTTTCAAACATGAACAAGACATATATAAATGACCAAGCAGAGATCCCCAATTCCCCACCATATGTCTAGGCCCTGCATTCTGCATTACCAAAATATACCTTTGGAGCTAAGTCGGCAAGATCGGCCTACAAGAATTCAGCAGCCGGGCCAGTGGGAGGTGAGTTAGTCACTCAGAAAGAAAATTATGTGGTAGTTATAAATTATAATAAAAATGATTGTTTGTGCATGTGCCATTTTTTTTTTCCAAAGTAATGCTATTCATCACCATTGGTGATGATGACCATTTTTAGTTCGGCATTAAATTACAAGTCCACTTAAATGCATCACCTGTCTCTATATTTTATTTAATTTATCATTTAATGACACTAAACTAACACATAGGATGGTGATAATCACCGTTAGTGATGAATAGCACTATTCTTTTTTTCAGAGAACCTGGTGCCATAACAGCACCCATATTGGGTGTCAGAAAAATTTTGCCTCTTATCTTAGCTATGACAGAGAAACAGCATACGATGAATAGAAACAGAAGCCTTTACCTCAAGTAAGGGTGCTAATCTCTCTTCATTAGTGGCATGAGAAAAGAAATCAAAACAAGTCCAGTATATAGTGTTATAGTTTGTCACATCACCATTGCTCCCATCAATTCAGCAAATAGACATGATCAAGATGATGAATTTGCCCAATGTCTTGTATCCAACAATACGAAATGTTCATGGCAATTAAAATGAGAGTAACTTATTATCGAAGCGTTTCATATGTTTTCTTTTAAGTATCTCCTACGTTCACTGAGTTACCGAACTAACATATATAAAGAGATGATCTGCTCAGAAGGTGCTTGTTTCTATCTTATGTCATGAGAATAACATGAGCCTAAACAGCGATGCAAATTGAGCTTGGTGCGTATTCAACCTCTAGGAAGTAAGGTAGGATTTTGAAATGGAAAGAGAAGAAAAGCAAAAATAAAAATTCATCAAATGTAGGCAAAAGTTACCTTCAGAGTCTCTCGTATCTCATCGTTAAATTTTTTTCCCCATATACTTGTCCCACCTTTGCCTGTGCCAGTTGGATCACCACCTTGAATCATAAAACCCTTTATATTCCTGTGGAATATCGTTCCATCATAATAGCCACTGGCACATAATGCCAAAAAATTCTGCGCCCACAAAATATTAGCCCTATAAATATAGCAGATACAATTAATCACTAAATTACAAAAGATTCACACCCATACTGTTAAATGTAGCACATAAATTTGGTAGCCGAAATGTGACTTTCGAGAGAGTAATACATACTACACCAGTACTACAAAACACTCCTATCTGAATCTTCAAGTTTGTTTTGTGTTAATATTCACAAATGAACAAAAACCAAACGCAGCATCCTACAACATGAATACAAAGAAAAACTCAAAAGCAATCGAGCTTTCTACAATAGAAATAGAATATAGAAAAAAAAAGATAAAAGAAAAAAAAAATGCAATTCAAGAACATATCCGCTACCTAAGCTTCTTTCATGTGCATTATTGATCGTATGTACTCAGCCTTGCTCCTCAATCTGTACTTCCTTCACTGATATGACGAAGTCTTAGCACTAGGTCTGGGCTCAGTAACAAAATCATATATTTCATGATACACTAAACCAACAAAGTTCTGCCAGGTGCAATACAATATAAAAAAAGTTCCTTCTGATAGAGGTGATAAAGTGATCAAGGAGTGTCATTCCAGTTACTGTTATGTTGCATCATAAGACCCAAAAAAAAGAAAAAAAGCCTAAATTACTAAGAACATAAACATGTTATTATCCTGTAAAGTCACTTTTGTCTTGAAACATGTTAAGGTAACTAAATGTAAAAAGCTACAAACTTTAGGACCTAAATCTCATTCACTAACTAAAAATGAAAGAGGTAGTACATTCAAAACCTTTCAATTTTACTAGCAAATTTTTCAGAGTATGTTTGGAATATCTAATTGCAAAGAAAGAAGCCAAAGATTTTGGGTTCTTCTAACCAGCATGAACGTCCATATTGGGGAAAACGTGAGCTAATACTTGCAAGTTGCAATGAGTGAAAAGATAACACAACCAAGCAAAACATATATTGGGGAAAAAAGATCATTCAATAACCTGATTTTGAAACTTATACGTCTGAAAATCCACGCGCACACCCAAGCATAAAGTAGAAAGAAACGAGAAACGTACCTCAGCAGTTCTGGGGACCTCGTCACAGAATATTTCGCATTTGATGTCTCCCAGATTTGTATGAAGCGTCACCGACTGCCAAGTCACAGAGTTAACACACACAAAAAACAAAAGTTTGCTTGCTTTACTGACAGAATGAACTGAAGCTATTCGACGAAATAACGCACTGAAGATGGAAGAAATAACCCCAAAAAACCTTACCATTTGTACGGTTGTACCGAAAACTAAACTGATTTTAAACACTCAAAACGTTCCTTCTTCTTGTTGGGAAAGAAGTGGTGAATTTTCGAGAAATTTCCGAATTCGTCTTCTCCCCTGTGCCCTGTCCGGTGTGGCGGTTCGACTGGGCCTTTCGGCTTTCGCCTCCATGTAACATGCGTCCTTGAAATATTTTATTATTGCACAGATACTCTCTATCTTTTACACAATTACAAAGCACTCCACAGACTTGTTTTTTATTTATTTAATAGAAAAATATTTCATTGTCAATTGTTTAATCGTGGAATCTGTTTTTTTTGCCAATGAGGCCTTAGTTCAATTCCCCCCATGTATATCTATGCACATTTGTACTATTACAATACAGTTTGTAATTGTACTTTCACAAAAAAAGAAAAAAAAAGGAAAAAAAATGAAAACGTTTTTCCTCTTTGTAGCTCTTGAAATATATTTATTTCAAAGAAGTAAATTAGTATCACAAAAATGTCACATTCTTTAAATAGAAAATAACTCCATAATTTCCTCGTGCATAGAGATTCTCTTGCTCCACACAAAATAAAATGGACTAAATTATTGTGCGTGTCATCCATATATATTTTTCGCAATTAACTTTAGATAGTCCATTTTCACTGCAAAAACAGAATTCAAAACTAATTATTACCTTTTCTACTAAACAACCACTTATTCTCCCAATCACTATTTTCATTTTTGAAAAATCGCTATTTTACACGATCATCTCTCCCATAATCTTACAAGCCCTGAGTTTGGATATTATTTTTCAAGACCAAAATAATGTTCTTAAATTGTTTCCAATATCAAGACAACTCAAAATTGCCATAGCTTTTCCTATATTTATCCATCCAACCACTCAAATGTATAATCTTGCGCTATTGTCCATGGCTAAATTCATCCAACCATTCAAATGTATAATCTTGAGCTATGGTCTATGTGAAAATGATCTCCCGCCCTATCATAATTGGATTATCCCGCCAGATACATGGCGGAATACAAGGACTAATGGTCTATGGCTAAAGACTTGTGACACAGTGAGAATATATGGTACCCCAAGCATGTGTGAATAACAAAGAGATACATGAATGCATATAATGATTATATCTATAATAATTCTATACATACCGCCAATTACAAGTAAAGAATCATCAGTCAATGCATTACACATGTTACTGCTTAAATAGACATGGTTCCTCGGGCTTCCTCTCCCAGATTCTTTATTTTGCGTGTTTTAGTTCCTTACCCAGCCAAATAACTCTTTGAAAGCGTTAAAAACCATAACATGAACTAAATACAATTAGTTAGAGCCGAATTCCCGATTCCACTGTTCAAGCTCCTCCCACTTGCACTTCTGTAGACTGGGCCTGATAACGGTCATTGCCTTTTGAAAATCTGCATATCTTAAACGCCTTACCTGCAGACAGGATGAAACTTTATCTCAGAGAAAGAGAAAAAGAAGGGGGAGGGGGGGGCTGGGAAGGACTCGTGTCTACAACTTTGTGCTAAGTACCAACTAAAATCAGAATATTCAATCCCTGAGCTGAGTGGGTGAATACTATAGCTGGAGTGGACTACCTGATTTGCGATGACTGTCAGAATGTTTGAGCCGAGCTCTCTGATTGGCATCATTGCAGCTTCCTCACACAAAGCCTGTAGATCACTTCCAGAATACCCTACAAAAATGTCCACGATAGCAAATTAGATGGAAAGCACATATAGAGGAGTTGAAGGCAACTGTTAAAGAAATTTGTGCTCAGATGATCCTAATAACGTCATGAACACCAAGTATCGCAGAGCAGTTTGAGTTGAAGATCCTAAAAAGTTAAATATGCATAGGCAAGTAGGAGGTGATAATGATAAAGGACCAAGGGAAGAATTACTTGAGTGGTTGGAATGGATAGGCTTTTATTCTCCAAGAGGGAAGCATGTTAAGAGGATAGGTGGAGCAAAACTAGCATGATCTATTGAGAATGAGAAAGATACAGTTTTTAGATCTCCTAATACATCACTGACAGTTGTCTCTCTATCTCATTAACACTCCAATCTACTGTCATTTTCTTTAACTAACAACTGTTATCATTCTGTTCTGAAAGCCTCGACATCAAATTGTCATACCTTCTGTCTCTTGCACAAGTTTCTCTAGATCTCGATCTGTTGCCAAAGAAAAGAAACAATATCAACTAATAAAATCCTTTCTCTTTCAGCCACAGAAAGCTAAAATGATATTCACATCACCTAGCAACATGTTCTTACCCGGCAAAGAAAATGAACCCTTGAGTTTGTGTTTGAAAAGAAGTCTCCTGGCCTTTGCATCTGGCAAAGGGATGTATATTCTCTTCACCTGTTTCAAGATTTGAACAAAAACAAGGAAGGAAATTCCACTTGAAATCACATCATCCATAAACTATAGCTGACGCTTTTCCTACAATTGTAACTCTTCATGTCAGCTAAAACACTTCCTCCAATGATCCAGAAACTAATAACATTGTAATTGCAGAATGTCAACAATAATTTCTGGGGAAATCAGGAGAATCCACATCTGGAGACTTTCGTCAGGTGGGGAAGTCCAAAAATGGACACGACAGCGGTAGCCAGTGTTATAAAATAAATATGTTTTAAAGGCCAAAAATTAGGTTGCCGCATACATCACAAGACAATTCTGCACCGCACAGCAGCTCTTCTCTCAATTTAGATGTGACCAGCCAGCAGGTAATTTTTCAAATTGGAAATCCATAAAATCGCAATCCACTTAAGAATGTTTAGAATCACAGGAATTAGAATTTTCAAAGATCAACTTGAACATGAAACTACAACTTTCAACAGGGGTAACTAATAATCGGATGTCATTTTACGATAAACAAATAAAAAGCAATCTAAATATAGCTCCATAGCAAATTAAATTCATCATAGACTATGTTGACTGCAAAATTCATGCATCAAAATACTGACCAGTCTTCTAAGGACTGCATCATCCAATTCTTGTGGTTTATTGGTTGCTCCTACAACAACAGAAACACAAAGCGTCAAAACAAACAGTGAAGCAAATAACGCTGTTTGCTTCCAGCTTTTATTTTGCTAGCAAACTGGTCAACAAGTCAAAATTTATTTACCACCACATAATTTCTATAAAATATCATTTTCACATTTCCCCATATATTTCCTTCTCCAACACGCATTCTCCAAAAAAAAAAAAAAAGAAGTCATATTTCCAAAATTTCATAACAAACTCATTCCACCCAAGTATAACACAAGCTCTAAACAAATCATAGTTTATAAATCCTATAACAGAC
>CAVNYN010213456.1:0-15545 GCA_963692815.1 Nyctanthes arbor-tristis
CCCCCCCCCCCCCCCCCCCCCCCCCCCCCCCCCCCCCCCCCCCCCCCCCCCCCCCCCCCCCCCCCCCCCCCCCCATTTGATATCAATGTTTAGCATTCTTCATACCTTTTGCACGATTCTTGCATTTTCGTTTTAAGTCTCTGGGGGTTTAATTGGGTCTTGTCAAGTACCACGCGTATTAATGCTTGAAATAAGGATGTTACTTTGTCGCACTTACATCCGACATGTTCATGGTACTTGTAAGCACATTGGATAACAATAATCCGACAAGCTGTCTGAATATGAGTTCGCATGAAATATTGCTTTCTGAACCTCTGACACGAGTGTTATAGCTTGTTTTATTTTTCACTGAAATTATGTACGACCAATTGTTTTTAGCGCATCTTCAATGTATAGTTATAGTCATGGAATAATATGACATATGACAAAAAGATCTGATCAGGTATATTAAATGTTTGATATTGTCATAGAGAATGTCATGAGATGACATTGTCCATGATAATGTTAGATAATGTCAAATATTAATTTATTATATTTATATATTTCTCTCTTTTTTTTTTTTTAAAATCTGTAATAATTTGTCAATGACATTGTTGGATTAGAGACTTTTTTAAATGTAATACCAATGCCTTTTATTACATATAAGTTGTTAACATTGTTGCATTGAAAATGTTTTTATTATTAATAATTTTTTAAAAAAAAAAGTATTGGAACTTGCAGGGAATAAATATTTATTATTCGTCCATTGAACATAACCTCAATAAAAGAGATACGTCAGTGGCGTCACAGCCACAGATCGTCCATGGCCATGGTTTTTCGTATCTCAAAACACTTTTATTGACTTTTGTTTTACCTTTTTCTATTTCCATTTTTTGAAGGGTTTTACTTTTGAGTTTTTTCACATATGGTCTTCAACTGCTCAACTTTCTATCAATTAGATTAGATTTCTAATCTTTTTTTCAATGTAGTAGTCCCCAATTTTTTATAACTTCACTATTCATTTATACCCTTGATCTTTTAATAAAAACTAAAAAAGAATCATTAAAATAGTAAAAATAATAAAAAGTAAAAAAAGAAAATAAAATTTTCCCCTTCCCGTGTAGCTACACATCCCACCCATATCTTCAACTACACTAGAAATGACAAATACCTTCAGTATTCCTTTTTAGAGAAACTCTTTTTCTCTTGCTATTTCTAATAATGGTGGGAGTATACATATACAACAAAATGGGAGTCTCTGTTTTTACTAGAAAAAATGACTATCCGAATTTGTTATTTACGATTGATTTGGAGGTGGTGGTAACTAAGTTGGTCGGTAAGCATCATTTTCTTTTTATTAACTTTTAATATTTTACTTTTTATTAAAGCAAAACAGTTTTTTTTTAAAAAAAGAGAGAGAGAGTAAGAGGGTATAAAAGTCATTTTCATAGAATTGGGGGCTTATGTGTGAATTTATGAAGGGTTCGAAATCTACTGTTTTTCAAAAAAAAAAAAAAAAAGGGATTGGATTGGTACAATTAGCAAATGTTGGGGATTATATGTAAAATTTACCTCTTAACTTATTATAATTACTACCTCCGTACCACAAAGATAGTCAAATATTCATTTTTCAGCCGTCTCAAAAAGATAGTCTAGTTACTATATTGAATATGTATTTAATGTTTTATTTCTATATGTGCCCCCTAATTAATTATTGTTATTCAACTACCTATACATTGAAAGATTTTTAAATAATTAATAAGACATAAGGATATATGTAGAAAATTAAAATAAAATTTAATGTTTTATCCATATTTCTTAACTACGTAAAATTACCTACCGGGCTATCTTTGTGGGACATAGGTAGTATTATTTTTTAATTTTTTAAATTTAATTTTTTTCCAATTTTCTCTTGAGAATTAAACTGGTTGCCCTTGTTTTACATGTCCGTGATAATTTTGGGTACGGTGTTACATGGTACGATAGAGTTAGTTTCCTTCTTATTTGCAGCGTTTAAAAAAATGAAAATAAATTTGTTGAAAATATAATATTTAAGGGTTATTTTTTTATATCCCATTCTTTTATTTATTATTAATCCACTTTAATTCTTTTTGTTTATTAAAAACAATGCATATGAGTGGTTTGAATTGTGATATATTAAATAATAATAAAAAAACAATGCATGTATTAAATAGTAGTATATAATAAAACAAAAAAATAATTGATAAAAGTGAACTAAATTTGAGGCGGTTTGCAAAAATAAATAAATAAATTGAGGAGGATAAAAAATAGTGGATTGTTTTTATGAGATGGGGGGACTATTATCATTCATATTCATAGAGATCTCACTGTACTACATTATTATTATTATTTTTTTTTTTGAATTTTACCTTTTCTCCAAGGTTGTTATATAGCAGTAGAGCTTGTTCTAGGGAGCTATTTATTGATTTATTGAAAGTTATTTTTAAGAGAATATGTTGTCAAGATATAAAAAAAAAATTATTGAAAAGTATAAAAATCTTGTTTTTTATTACAGAAATTATATAATCAGTGTTAAAATTTGACTTTTTGATAACTTTTGATTTATGACAAAAGTTCCATACAACAAGCTTCTTAGCTACTAAAATAATTCGATTTGCTATATGTGGTTATATTAGTTGTGCTAGTTGAATAACGAGGTATACTGAAAGTTTTAAACTTACATATATAAGTATATTATTTTTCAATACATCACAACAGTTGTTCAATTCAATGCTAACAAATCTTTTTTATCAATTTTTTTGTCGATATTCTTTTGTTCCAATAAAATTATTAATTAATGTTATATATATTGAAAAATAATTTTTTTAACTTTTTGTTAAATTTACGTGTGTATTTGTTCAAATTGCACAACTCTTGAAAAAGGAGAATATTACGGTTACTGCTGAAAAGAGACATCATACTTTCTCGACCATACAAAGAGCGGAGAAATCGGAGAGAATTTTCAGGGAGAAGGCGAAAAGGAAAACTTTAACAGAGCTTCAGCCATGGCGGGCTCTGAAGTTAGAATTCTGTAAATTGGTACGATTTTGTGATGGAAATGCCAGGTAGACGATCAGATTATACTTTATTAACTCAAATTCCTGACGAACCGCAGCTTCCACAGAGCCGGATCGGAGCGCTGTCGTTCCCGCCATCGATCGGTATGCAGAGGCATTCAAGTGGCAGTAGCTTCGGTGATAGCTCGATCTCCGGTGACTACTATGTCCCTTTTAACCCCGAGGTGGCATCTTTGGGGAATTTTAGCAATGGAGGTAGCGGGAGGGGGAAGTCGGGTGGCAGGGGAGGAGGTTCGTGGTGTTCCAAGAGCTGGGCGCAGCAGACGGAGGAGAGTTACCAATTGCAGTTGGCTTTGGCTCTTCGCTTGTCCTCCGCAGCTGCCTGCGCTGATGACCCGAATTTCTTGGATCCCGTACCCGATGAGTCCACGTCGCGAGCTGCTTCTTCGCCTGCCTCTGCCGAGTCCATGTCTCATCGTTTCTGGGTAACATTCTGTTGGGTTTTGGAATATAATTGATCTCTCTCTCTCTCTCTGTGTCTCTTTGTCTCTGTGTGTGTGTGTGTTCTATTTTTATGATGATATAATACCAAAGAAAGCATCTTGCACAGGCTCTTTAAACATAAAATGGGCTCCAATTTAAAGATCAAGCTCTCTGACAATTCTTACAAATCTAGGCTCTCTAATTTAAAATTTAGAGAAGAGTTTCGCTCTCTAAATTTGGAGCCACACTCACCCTCTATATTTTTTAATAAACACAAGTTTCAACATTCTCACTCTTGGGTTATACAAATTATGCTCGATTTTATTGGTCATTGGTATTTAATAATGTTTATTTAATATTAATAAAAATTAAGACAACTTTTTTTTGGTAAAATAAAGAGCTAAAATTGAGAGTTCATAGGTGTGTGTAAAAAATTTCATTCTTAAAATTTGAAAACGCTTTCTATTTTGCAAAAGATGCTCTTTATAAACAATCTCTTGGAAGTGCCATGAGGGCTTGCAAATGCATAACATAAATTTTTGGCAGTTTTGAGAAATGTGGCAGACTTAGATGGTGTGGTGTGTTGAAATTAAATAGAAGAAAGCTAACAAAGTGGACAACGAGGAGAAGTAGAATGGTTTACTTTTGAAGGTCGAAGCAAATTTTTTTCCTATGGATGAGCACGCTAGCTTTGTGACGGAAGGTCCATAACTTTTGACTATCAATTCGCTTCATGAGTAGGAGGATCTCACCTTTGGAAAGAAGTTTGTCGGTATCATAGTAGTATTAAAGAATCTCTGGGGCAATCTATTAATGACGAGGAATAGAATTAATTACTAGAAATGAACAACCTCAACTTGAAAAGGTGATGACTATAAAACTAATGACTATCAGGCATATGAGAATCCAAGTGTAAGTGGCATGCAGTAGACTCCATTGTTTACTAATAAAGAGCTTGTTCTTGTGAGCTTTATGGTAAACGAGTTTTAGATTTATAGGAGAATGTGTGGTGGTAATGTAAAGAAAGATTATTGGGAAGTGTGGAATTTGTTTTTTGTGGAGAATATGTGGTTGGTATTGATTTGATAAATTTTTTGATTTTGATAAAGATGCTAAGAACAAGCTCAAAGTTTTCCTGCAACAACATATATTAATTATTTAGTCAAACATCTTTGGATGCATGCCCTATATTTCTAAGGAACTTTATGTATTTACCTTTTTGCTCCAATGATGATAGTCAGGCATGGAGAACAGAAATAGAGGTGGTCAGTATCACTGATCAGAGAACTAGATATCCTCCAAAAATAGATTGCACATTACAATTTTGGTAAATTGGGTGAACTTTTAATTGAAAAAGAAGTATTACGGGGTTCTCAAGGGATTTTCTGATGCACAATGCAAAACTTGAGCCTCCTCTCCTGGTTAAAAAATTTAATTTGTTCTCTTCTGGTTCTCTTGCAATGCATAATATGAGAATAGGGCGAAGATTCTTGCGACTTATAATTCTGGTTTCCTTTGGTTTCCTTTTTTCAGTCCAGGTTAAACTTATCATTCTGATTTACTTTGAATCAGGTAAATGGTTGTCTATCGTATTTTGACAAAATTCCTGATGGGTTTTACTCCATTCACGGAATGGATCCATATGTCTGGACTGTCTGCTCTGATCTTCAAGAAAGTGGCCATATTCCATCAATTGAAGTATTAAAAATAATTGACCCTGCAGCATTGTCTTCAATTGAGGTCATTTCAGTAGATAGGAGTAGTGATCTCAGCTTGAGAGAGCTGCAGAATTGGATTCATAACATGTCCTCTAGTTGCATTAGCACAAAGGAAGTTGTTGAACAGCTTGCCAATCTAGTATGCAATCATATGGGGTGAGCTTTAGCATCTTCAATTGAATAAAAGAGAAAAGTTCTTGACCTTATTTTTTTTGCCTGATCCTTCTTGTAATTAAGTTTTCTTGCTTTCCAAAGGCATGGAGCTTCCAGTGGAGAAGATGACTTGGTTAACATCTGGAGAGAGCGTAGCAATGACCTGAAGGACTGTTTAGGATCAATCGTGATCCCTATAGGTAGCCTGTCTGTTGGACTTTGCAGACACCGTGCACTGCTATTCAAAGTAGGTTTGATTCTGTTTGCTGAAACCTTGTTTGGTTGGATATGTATGGTTTCATGAAGTTTATAATTCTTGGTCCCCATAGGTTCCAGTATTTCACCTATAAATTCCAAAGCACAGCCACTACAAATTTGTTGCTCCCTCCATCCTAAAAAGATAGCCCACTTTTATTTTTCACACATATTAAGAAATCATAATTACTATTGTGGGAAAAGTTAAATTCAAGCACAGTTTCCCTAATATATTCTTTCATTTATTTATTATTCCGGTTTAATACTTCTTATTTATTGATAATCATGCACATTAAATGGGGGCACATAAGAAAACCGAGAAATTGACCACATTTTCACAAGTGAAGTATAGTTTGAGACGGATGCAAAAGGAATAGTGGAATATCTTTGTGGGACAGAGGGATCGTCTTCATCATTATTTCGGTTGAATAAATCACATTCCTCATTTAAAGCCCTAAGCATGTCCTTCCACTGGGAGTTTGTTGCATTTCCCTCAATTTACCTTACTTTTGCAAGGACATATAAAATCTTAATTCTCTTGGAAGTTAGTTTTCTCTTAGAGCATCTCCAAGAGACTATTTATAAAGAGTATCTTTAGTATTTTAGAGAGCATCTTTAAATTTAAAGAGTGAAATTTTTTCTATGCTCCAACAAACTCTCTATTTTGACTCTATATTTTGTTAATTTCTATGAGCATTTATTATTTCTCATTATCTTCTTTTAGATATATTCTCTTTAAAATGTTAATGACCAATCAATTCAAATACATTTGAAAAAGAACATTGGAAATTCCAACTATTACATAATAGAGGTGAGTTTGGCTCTCCAATTTTGGGTAGAGCGAAACCCACATTCTATTTTTAAAAAGTAAAAACAGTCTCCAAGAGACTATTTTTATGCCTTGGCTCTTTAAATTAAAGAGAATCTTCTATTAGAGAGTCTAGTGGAAATGCTCTTGTAATTTAAAATGCCCTCGTAGACTATTGTGTTTCTATTTTGCACTCAGAATATGACTTCTGCAGGTTTTAGCAGACATCATTGGCTTACCTTGTCGAATCGCCAAAGGATGTAACTATTGTACAAGAGATGATGCTACCTCATGTCTTGTTAGATTTGGACTCGACAGGTATATCTTATCAACATTAGAAGACAAGAATCAAAAGCTACTTTACCTGCTGGAAATAGTTACATTCAAACATCATTCTTTCTTAATTGTGAACTTAATCTCGTGATAACATGGATTACCTTTCTAAGATCCACATTCTTATATCAAGAAAAGGCTAATTAAACCATGGAGTGATTTAGCTAACCCTTAAGTGTTGTAATGTTTAATATCTCGTCTGTTTATAGTTTATGAGGTCGCTGACTGTGATGTCTATACAAGCTGTCCGCTCCTTTTCTGTCATTGGTCTTCTTTGGGACTATGTAAACTACTTAGTTCTAGGATGCCTTTTGGTTAGCAATATGTTATACTTCTAATCCAAGAAGTTCTAAATATAAGCATGTTAAAATTGTAAAAAGTGTACATAATGGGTAAGATAACATAACCATCATAGCATTGACATGACAGGGAGTACCTTGTTGATTTGATGGAGAAGCCTGGACGCTTATGTGAGCCAGATGCATTGTTAAATGGTCCTTCTTCAATATCAATCTTTTCACCGCTGCGTTTTCCACGATTCAGACCTACTGAACCTTCCATTGATTTTCGGTTGCTGGCTAAACAGTATCTTTCTGACTTGAGAATGCTTAATCTTGTGTTAGGTGATTCTTCAGCAGGTAATCATCCCTACAGGTTTTTGTTTTTCCAGGTCTTATTTAAGATAACTGGATTTTGATGCCTAAATTTCTGGAACCTCACCTTTAGGCTTCCGTCATAATGAGATCCTTCTTTGTGGAGACAAATTTGTGTAAAGTTTGAGGTAGACTCAAAAGAAGTTCAGTTTCTTTGAATATGAGCACAAATCAATGATATTTGAGCATCTGATTATAAGTCCACCAATATTCATTTTATTGTCTGCTAAAAGCTGAGTGACTTTGAATGATGCAATCAAAATCGTGCAATGTTTCTATCACTTCTATCAATATGAATGCGGCTTAACTTTTGTTGCCTTTCTCAAAAGTTTCCTATTTCCATATATTCTACTGGGTTTTTATTCTTAGAACATACATGTTAATTCAGACACATACACTGTTATTTAAGATTTTTATGATATACGTTGCACTTATTAGTGATTACCATCCTACTGCTGTGGTTTGGTTGAATTACGAGTCAGAAAGTTGCTCTTTGTGACAGCTAGTATAGTTATTGATGGAAATATGGACTCTCTATGCCCTGAACAACCAGGTAGAAATTACACGGATCGAATCACTCCTCAGGTCAGCTCAAGCAATCGAGAAGAAAGTTCTCAGCTACCACAATTTCCAACAACCTCCTGGATAAAGATTCTTGATAAAGAACTATTGGTTCCCCAACCATCTAATCCTATGAACTTAGTCAAAGACTCAGAACCTTCAAAGCATATACCTGCACTTGTGCACACTGATGTTCAAGCACTTGTTACAATGTCAGACACTAGGACTGAACCCCTCAAAGAAGCAAAGTTTGCCAAGGAGGTTAAAAAGGTTCCATCTAAATCGAGTGCTGAACTTGCATTTGACTTCGATGGTCTTATCATTCCAAGGAGTGATCTCATTCTGAAGAGAGCAATTGCATCAGGTATTTTTCCTGCTTCTTCAGAAACAATGCTATATGCAGACCCATGGCTGTTACGGTATCATTTTGTTAAGAAAGGGATATTATAAAATTGTTTTCTCCATTGTATGTCTCACATGGGGGCTTTTTTGATATTACAGGTTCATTTGGGACAGTTCATTTGGCTGAGTGGAATGGCTGTGTAAGATCTCTATCCTTCTATTTTGCAACTAAGTTTATTTTTCTCTTTTGTGCAGCCTTTATTTCATTTATCATCCGTTGTTCTGTTTCAAATTCATTGTTGTCGCAATTTGGTACATTAATTCATGATGTTGAAATACTCAGTTTTACATGATCTACTTTTGATGTTGAAAGTTCTAAAAAGCTGTTATCTTACAGGAAGTTGCTGTGAAAATTCTCATGGAACAAGAGTTCCAGGGGGAGCGATTCAAGGAATTTTTACAGGAGGTGAATATGAGCTTTTTCCATCATTCTTCAACCTCTTGAACAGCGTTGGATGGGTGATTTAGCTTCACTTTTTCTTGTGGTTAGGTTGCAATTATGAAACGACTGCGCCATCCGAATATTGTGCTTTTAATGGGTGCTGTTACAGAGCCGCCAAACTTGTCCATAGTCACTGAATATTTATCGAAGTACTTTTTTGATGCTCTCTTACTTTCCAGATATTACTTACCATATGTGGTAATGTTAATGTCTTGTAGAGTTTACTTGCTGACTGGTGTGATGTTTCTACTTTTGTCCTCAGAGGTAGTTTATATGTACTTCTGCGTGATCCCACTGCTAGAGAAGCATTGAATGAAAGGCGCCGGTTGTGCATGGCTTATGATGTGGTATAGATTTACATCCTTTAGTTTAGCGGCGTAACATCCCCACCTCCACCTCCCTTTCTGTCATTCAACCAGACACACACAAGCAATATTTTGATATTTTGCACTCGATAAGTTAAATTTTCTTGTACAGGCAAGTGGGATGAACTATCTTCACAAATGCAATCCTCCCATTGTTCATCGAGACTTGAAATCCCCTAATCTTTTAGTTGACAGAGAATATAAAGTGAAGGTAAGAGAATGAATATATCTAATGTGTATATTATGATTATTGACCTAGATAAACATTCTGTGAAGAAAGTACGGTTACATAGTGAGTGATGATAGCTTAAATTCTGAGTTCTGCAAATTTGTGAATGCATAAAAACTTTTTGTTTTTGTGAAGCATCTAAGTTAAAGTGTAGAAATCTTCTTCTTCTTCTTTTATTATTATTATTATTTTGGAAAATTCAACTTATACGGCACCATTTAGTGATCTCATGTACAAAAAGAGTCCTCAGACCAGAGGAATCAGATTCTTATGTGTCCTAAAATATTGCCAGAAAATACTAGAATGCGGAATTGTATATAAATCAACCAAGAGCACATTAAAAAAATTCTATACTCAGAGCATTAGTAGCCATTTTCTTTCTATCTAAAGCTTTCTTCTTCCTTTGAAAATCTTCATTTTTCTAATGGAGGCAGAAGATCCGTACTGAAAGTTTATTTCCGTTATTTTCTTTTCAGTGTCAAGCATCGTGAGTGTAACTGAAATTTTGTTATTGTAATTTTTGAAATTATGTTTGTTTGGAGAAATCTATCAATCAATTCCGATTCTTTCTTTTTATCTTGATTCTTCACCGATCGAGGTGAAGGATACGTACATGTCATTACCAGACCTAGTGTATTTCCCCAGGTCTGTGATTTTGGTCTTTCCCGCCTGAAAGCAAACACTTATCTTTCGTCAAAGACAGCTGCTGGAACTGTAAGTTCATTGTTTATGATATATAGATCTGATGCCTTGATTTCCGGCTGATCTTGAAGAAATTGTTTCATCTATTTTCATAGCCCCAGTGGATGGCTCCTGAAGTTCTCAGTGCTGAACGATCAAATGAAAAATCAGATGTATACAGTTTTGGGGTGATTTTATGGGAGCTGGCAACATTGCAGCGACCATGGAGTAACTTGAATGCTTCCCAGGTTTGTAAATTGGGTAGATAACACACGGTACTATGGCAGGCTAAATATGTATGTTAATTGTGTATATGGGTTGGGGGTTCTCGAAGTACGTGAATGTTTTAAGGTTCAAAACATATGATTGACAATTATTATTATTATTTTGAAATTCATGATTGACAGTTATTATTAAGAGCTTGTTTGATGCTCTTTATTTGTTAACAAGTAGAGAATTTATAATGAGGAGAGAGGTAGAATGTGTATTGGGAATGTAAAAAGGTTTAAAATATGTGGTTGTAATTGAATAGTTACGAAATCAAATGTCAAACTAGTGATAGGTAAAATTATAAATTGGTAAAATAAAGAGCATCAAACAAGCTCTAAGTTTCAAGGACTCGAAATTTAAGTAATTTATAAGCAGCATCTATTACCGCACTCTAATGCAGTAATAAATGTAAAAAGCGATGCAGTAAAATTTATCTACTAGTTCCAGCATAACTTAATCCAAATTATCTCTATGCAAGAATAACTATTCATGTAATTATGAGACGTAAGCATCATACTTTTTCTGAAGGAACTGAAGTGATTCTTACTTTTGTGATTCCAAGTATGCATAAGATCACATTCTTCCTTTCTGCAGTTCTTCGATAAGTCATTTTGAGTTGTAACTGTTTGTCTTTGTCATTCTAGGTTATAGCTGCTGTTGTTTTTGAGGGTAAAAGGCTTGAAATTCCACGAAGTGTGAATCCTCAAGTTGCAGCCCTAATTGAAGCCTGTTGGGCCAGGTGAGTGACAATAACTCGTTTCATTTACTTAAGGAAATGAAGCCTAAAATTTTTCATGTATATTGTTGCTTTTATTTCAATAAACCTAATATCACAACAATGTGCAAATTGGAAACAAGTTTTCCAAGTTGAATTTACATTATATAAGTGGTTTCCCTTTCTATATTTTCAGTTTAATCCCTTTCAACTCCTTTCACTTTTTAAGTTTTATTCTCTCCTTTTTTACATACGCACTGGTATGTTTTTTTTTAAAATAAGTTTCTTCTAAAATTATTGTCTATCTTCCATTAAACCTAATTGGTTTCCTAAAATATTTAGTTCAATGTTGTTTCAACAAATCGGGCTATAAAGCTCTTACTGAGTGGCTGAAAGTCTAGACTTTGACATCATTCTCTCCTGGCTGACATCAAATATAAATATTGCAGCGAGCCATGGAAGCGCCCCTCCTTTTCCAGTATTATTGAATCCCTGAAACCTTTGATTAAATCAGCCCCTACAACTCAACAAGGTTACACAGAAATGCATGTGCACCTATGAAAGAGCAGGGAACAGGAAGCTCGTATTGCAACAGGTACAATATTCTTTTTCCACTCAATTTCTGGCACGATGAGTATTAAGTTAAGGTTCCTCTAACTGAAATATCTTTGTTGACTTGTACTGATTCTTTGCTGTGAAGCAAATCCTTTTTAAACTAGCATGCAGACTGAAAATATTAGAAATTTTGGGGTAGAGTAAGGGGGTTATTTTCCCAATTCCATTTCAATATAGAATGTTCAAGCTGTTCATCCACATTTTTCTGGGACCCCGCAATACTGTGCATTCCCAATTTCATTTTAAAATAGAATAGGAAGCTAGCAGATCTAACCTGTTATCTTTTTCATCCATCACAAATCATAGTCCACTTTCTTAGTTTTCTTATATACCCTTATTTATTGTGCAATATACTCAACAAAAACAAAGAGGAACAACTGAAGTGAAATATTAAGTAAATTAATGGATAAATAAGAATATATTCTCAAATTGTACTTTTCCAACAACATTAATTAAGATTTCTTAATTTATGTGAAAAATGAAAGTGGACTATTTTTGTGGAAAGGGGGTATATTGAGAAGTGGTTTTCCGTGTAGATATAATATAATTGAAATGTAATGTGGGAAAAGCGTCCGGAAAGTTATAAAAGCCCATACATGATATCATAAGACTCAGGCAGTTCAAGTGATACTTCATAATAATTAGAAGAATTTTAAGCTATAATTCAACATGTACATCAAAGATATTGTAAATGAAACGGGAAATGGTTTTCTAAATCATATTACAATTCTAGCGCATGTTCATATATGATAAATGTAATTGAGACTTATGTGATGATGGTTGAGCAAGGATGTATTCAAATTTTAGTTAGGAATTTTTTAAATCATATTACAATTCTAGCACATGTTCATCTATGATAAATGTAATTGAGACTTACGTGATGATGGTTGAGAAAGGATGTATTCAAATTTTAGTTAGGTTGTATGAATTGGATTAAGGGTAACAAAGAGAATTTCTTGAGCTCGTTCTCTTTTCGATATAAAATTCCAGGTTATTATATTTTCATTGTCGTCTTCGTTGCTGCTGCAGCTATTTGTTATCAACTATAAAAAGAAAAATAGAAGGACGATAAAGAAAATCAATTGATTTCATCTATTCACCTTTAATAAATTGTAGATAGAGTGTAGATGTATTTCCTTTCCTAGTTGCCTATAAGATGCAATCGCCAATAATTATGGAGATCCTCAGTTATGCTTGTAGCCCTGATAATCTGTCTAAGAATTAAGACTGTCTATTTCTATTTGGAAATGGAAATGGATTTTTTTGTAAATTAGTAGAGATTTGCCTTATGTGTACGGCTCATGTTATACGTGGACGTGTCAAAATAGAATTATTGTGCTAACATGGGTAGAACAAAAAGAAGAATCCATGATATTCGATGTATAGTTCCATTCGAGAAAAATGAATTATAGAATGGTGTTACCCATTGAGTGCTTGAGGATTTCATATCATGTTCTAACGTAAGATCTGTACTTGATACGTCTGCAGGCTTGTTCGTGTACATATTAGTTCATATCAACTTTTGGGAATGGTAATTTTGTGCAGTTCAAGAAGATGTGAATTACCCTGTCACAAACGTGAGAATGTGTATGCCGTTGTATATTGTTGGAATAGCTATATGCAAATTGAGTAGCACATGACTTTTTCACATTGAAAGGAATACTTTGTTTATGGGAGAAATCGAAACATGTTAATTTTGTGCCATAACCAGAAAAAGCTCAACGTTGCAAGGATCAATATGACATACTTCAATGCAATGAGATTGTTTTATTATTAGGTTGTTAATACCATTTATTTTTTGCTCTAATAAGTATAGAGAAGGTTGAGTGCTGTCAATTAAACAGTGTAATGAAACATATGAGTTCATCATAAAAACCTTCCTGTGCTCGTAAGAGAACATTCTCGATTGTTTGGAGATGTTTCCTCGTTTATATACACAAGGATGGTTACTGGATTTACTGGAAATATATTACTGGTTTATATATTTCCACTGATCTTTAAATGCATTGAATGCTTATAATTTGTACTCAGTTCTCTGATACGGAAAATTTTCTTGGATATTTTGTTATGTGGTGTGTAAGGATGTACGTTATGCGTATCTAAATCCAAGTAATTTGTATTTCGAATTCACATGATATGTTTTCATGTATGGCGCGTGGTTTGTAATTCAAAACTTGAGAGAAGCTTTTGAATGGGATTTCTCCAATATCCTAAGTTGTTCAAATGAACTTTTATTTATCGAGCGTGACGATTGTATAATATATCTTAAAATGCCAATCTGTCTATATAATGCAAGCAAATGCACTCGGTCGTGCAAATGCATTTTTCATGCTAGATTTGGACAAGCTTCTAGATCTTATCTGTTGCGTATGTTTGCATGTGCACAGATATTGATTTTCATCATTTTCTGAATCTAATTAATTTAAAAAAAAGTTGAACCCCAATCCCAAGGACTTCCATTGCCCCGCTCTTAGAGCTTGCTGGAGGATATAAATCGCGGGATGTGTTTCAGTGGAGTAGGGTCCTAGAGCTGATTGAATTTAATTAATTGATACACGGCGATGTGGTGTATAACTATAGCTATATTATCAATGATTTGTATAGTTCATATTAATTAATTAGTTAACATTAATTACTATGTTATTATATTCAATTGGGAAATATATGTATAATAATTGATGAATTAGTTTAGTCTATTCTGACCAAGTTGTTATTTTCAACATTTCTTTTCAAGGCTAGAGTTGATCATATATCAAACAAAGCGTAAAGCCGGCTTATTAAAATACATAATAAATCACATACACCAGGAACTAGAAATGAATGTACCCATTACAACTTTGTACAGCTAACAAATTACAATTTCGTGGGGGAAAAAACCCTAATAAGATACTTTAGGCTAATGAGAAGCTTACATTTCAATTTTTTACCCCATCATTGAGACATTTGAACTCATGTGAGTTGATTCGTCCCGAATACTATATTATGGTGTGACTAATATTTTTAATGGTGTAAATATAATTCCTCTTTAAATATTTCGATTTGGTCTTTGAATTTGCTGTCAATTAGATATTAATAATAGATACTCCAACTTTCTAGCTTATTTACCTCTTTTAAATACTATAATACATTTTTCAATTATTATATAATTTTTCTTAACATATATTGGTAAAAACAAATGTGTTCATATAGTGGAGTTTTGAATTCATTCTTAGTGTAAAAAGAATTGAACTAATTCAATTCTGCTGTTGTATTTTCAAGGGCAAGTCTAGTAATTTTTTGTTACAACGATGATGGAAAATTTCTTTTGCGAAAGCGTGGTGTTCGAAGTTCAATTTGCTGTTTGATTCTCATTATGTTGATTGATTTATAAAGAGAAATTATAATGAAGTGAAATGAGTGGTATAGATTTAATGGAAATTTGAAGTTTGTTGTTATAAATGAGTAACTGTCAAATTATTAGTCAAATCAGTGGTAGGTGAAATTATAACGTTTTGATAAAGTGAATCAAACACTAATTTGTTACGAGTTTGCTTCTAAGTCATAAAATTTTATTACAATTTCAATTATTTCCAACGCTTCTAATATTTATGCACCCTAACATTTTTTATTTTTATTTTTATTTTTTGACCATTGATTGCTTATTACTTCTTGTTTTCAGTGATTATTACCATTCAAAAATTTTTTTTAGATCATAAATATATATATATATATATATATATATATGTAAAACTCTACTTTTAAGTTTTTTGCACTTTCACTTTTTTTTTTCCCTCTTCTTCGTCTTCTTCTTCTTCATTTTTTTTTTTGCTTAAATCAATTTTTTTTCCTATTCTTCTTTGGGGGGG
>CAVNYN010213456.1:15565-35517 GCA_963692815.1 Nyctanthes arbor-tristis
CTCTTCCGATCTCTTAAATCAATTTTTTTTCCTATTCTTCTTTCCCCCCCCCCCCCCGGGAACCATTTATCTTGTTTTTAATACTTCTACTTATTTAGAATTTTTAGCATTTCTCAAGACAAAATTTAAGAAGGAAATCATCATTATGTACAAATTACAATAACTACACATGGGATCTAGTCTAGTCTACTCTAGTCATTAAAAACAAAGTTAAAGAAATAAATGTAGTATTTTTAAACATAAACATTTATATAGACAAAATTAAATCGTGATCTAATTAGTAAATATACATATATATATATATATATGTGTGTGTGGTGTCAATTTAGCCACCATCAAAAATAATTTGAAACCAATAAATTTCTTTCACGGTAGAAGAGTATTTAGAAGGTAATATAATAAAAGAGTGAAAGCATGATAGTCGCCATAAACGGCGGATTATTACTTGGAAAATAAGGGTCAGTTTTAGCGATAATATCCACGCTTCATTTCTCTTCACAATTACTATATAAAGTTCGTGACCGGATCCTTTATTTTCCACCATTTTTGCATTTCTTACATCTTCGTATACAGTGATTTTTTTCTCATTCTTTGATTCACGCCATGTCTTGCTACAAGGGAAAGTATGCTGGTTAGCACTGTTCTACTTTGAATCTTGTCGCTGTTTGGTTCTCTGATTTTTTCCGCCCGCTGTTTATCGGATCTGGATGTGTAATTCATTATGTACTTGCATTAATTTGGCTCTATCGACGATTCTTCATGGTCTTGTCTGTTAAAAGGCGTGGTTTAAGTTTTAATCGAATTTAGTTGGTTGTATCTCTTGGTTTTTATAGTTTTTACGTCACGAATTGACTATTGCTGGCTATTCTGTTGAGTTGCTTGTTTTCTATTTCCATCTGTTTAGATCTCTGGTTTGCACGTCTTCTTATCTATAAGTGTTTTGGCTGAAATTGATAATTGACTGAAAGTTTGATTCCCTGCTTGCGGGGAATCTATTATAGGATGAAGTTTTGGGAATCAAATTTGCAATTAGTTTCAAGTTAGATTGACCCCCCCTACTTTTTTCTTTTGTTTGATCTGTTATTCTTGAGCCAAAAATTTTGGTCTTGATCTATCTTTAGGGGCCTGGTATCTGTTCTGGCCTCTGTTGATCTTTAACAATGATGCTGATTTCTTTCTATACAAGGTCTTCCTGTCTGTTGATATTGTGTTTGAAAATTGCATGTAAGAAAATGGTGTAGTAAGGATACTTTGCTGAATAGAGTGTGAGGAGTTGCAGGACCTTGACATCTGGATCTGCAATTAGAAGATCTGTAATAGGCTGTCTATTGTCAGTTGCACTTACACAGCACTTGGGTTTTTAAATACTGATAAGAGGATTTTATTTGTATTCTTTTCCTCCTTTCTGCAGATGAACTTATTGCCAATGCTGCATACATTGGTACCCCAGGAAAAGGTATCCTTGCAGCTGATGAGTCTACTGGCACAATTGGCAAGCGCCTAGCCAGCATCAATGTTGAGAACAATGAGTCAAACCGGAGGGCTCTACGCGAGCTTCTCTTTACTGCTCCAGGTGCTCTTCAATACCTGAGTGGAATTATCCTTTTTGAGGAAACTCTCTACCAGAAGACTGCTGCAGGTACACAGTTTGTAGGTGTTCATTTGTTTGTTCAATAATTTCATTGTATTTTGACATTGGCCTATTATGTTGAGTATTCTATTTATCAGCACCTGCGAACATCACCATATGTAGTTACTGTTAAATAACATAAGTCAATTTAAATCAGTTACATGTTCCCACATTTCACTTGGCTTATCATTTAATGCTACTACATTACAGCAAATGATGGTGATCATCACCACTGATGATGAAAAGCATTATTCTTTTATGTTTTTGCATTTTCTGTTCTTAACAGTGGACATTCAGAATTTTGCTTCTAAATTGGAAATACTTATAGTATGTACTGTAATCAACGCTTGCAGGTAAACCTTTTGTTGATGTCATGAAAGAGGGTGGTGTCCTCCCTGGCATTAAAGTTGACAAGGGTACTGTTGAGCTCGCTGGTACCAACGGTGAGACCACCACTCAAGGTCTTGATGGCCTTGCCCAACGCTGCCAGCAGTATTATTCTGCTGGTGCTAGGTTTGCCAAATGGAGGGCTGTGCTCAACATTGGTCCCAATGAGCCATCACAGCTTGCAATCAATGAAAATGCCAATGGATTAGCCCGTTATGCCATCATATGCCAAGAAAATGGTCTTGTTCCCATTGTTGAGCCTGAGATTCTTGTTGATGGTCCCCATGATATTAATAAGTGTGCTGATGTCACCGAGCGCGTTCTTGCTGCGATCTATAAGGCACTGAATGACCACCACGTCCTCCTTGAGGGAACTTTATTGAAGCCCAACATGGTTACTCCAGGGTCTGATTCTGCCAAAGTTGCACCAGAAGTAGTTGCTGAGTACACCGTTCGTGCATTGCAACGTACAATGCCTGCTGCAGTGCCAGATCGTTGTGTTCTTGTCTGGTGGGCAGAGTGAGGAGGAGGCCACACTGAACCTTAACGCCATGAACAAATTGAAGACCAAGAAACCATGGACCCTCACATTCTCATTTGGCCGGGCTCTTCAGCAGAGCACTCTCAAAGCTTGGGCTGGAAAGGATGAAAACATCAAGAAGGCCCAGGATGCTTTGCTTGCAAGGTGCAAGGCCAACTCTGAAGCTACCCTTGGAACCTACCAGGGTGGTGGTGCATTGAGCGAGGGAGCCGCTGAGAGCCTCCATGTCAAGGACTATAAGTACTAGGCTGACTCGTTTCTTCCTTAGAGTTTCTCCATATACAACTTTTGAGAGAGAGAGAGAGAGAGAGGGGAAATAGTCTTCGGCGTATTCTCAATTTTCTAATTGTTTTCAGTATTCACTAGACTTCTTTTAATAAGCTATAGGAACACCAAGATAGAGAGACTTGAATGCCAATAGATACCTTACCTATGCTGCTCTTTTCTAACTTTAAGCAGCTTGTTTAGTGTGTCTGTTGCCATTTTTTAGCTCTATTTTCCCTAGTTGGGCCTGTTTCTTGGAAATTTCTCTTCTGAACTTGAATATTTTGGGAATTACCATTGATGTTAGTTCAGTTTAGGTACCACACACAAAAGTGTTTGTTCAAAGTTGATGAATAAAAGGCACGATTTTGTTGGTTCATATTTTCCTTTACAATATTGCAAAATGTGACACGTTTAATCTTGCATTTGTATGGTATTTTTTTTAATTATTTTTTCTAAGTCGGATTCTTTCTTGCATTTTAAAGTATTTGGATTGATGTAAGGCATTGAAGTCATGCATTAGAGAGGCAACAATGCCTGATGAAGAATGAGGCCTAAGCCCCACGTCTATATGTGCATTTAGACGTGGTATTTAGAACAGAGGTAAAATAGGAGACTTACATTCATGTATTTATCCCGTCTATAGAAAGTATTAAATGAGGATTTAAAGAGGTCAAAATTTTGTTTACCCTCAGGTCAATTCATAAATGTATTTGGTTGTATTCTGTAATTTTTTGTTCGACTGGGGAAGCAAGTTAAATTGAAAGTAAATTATCAAAATTTCCAAATTGGGATGCTGAGAAAGTGTGTTCCAGGAAAAGTATGACAGCTCTTCCGATCTATCAGTATATAAATGTATGTATCACCAAAAACAAGTGCCTAAGCAAATTCAGATTAAATCAGATCCACAGGACAGATTGAAGTTACCCCTTTTGACTGCTAGTGGCTGCACTGGGTGTGTCATGAATGGGCAAATTTGCAGCAGTAGTTTTCTCACCTATCAAATCAGTACCAACTAGTCTCTCAAGATTTAAAACAAGCATAATAGTCCCTAACCTTCTGTTATACCCAAAGTTCTAAAAAACGTAAAGCGTGAAAAAGTGTAGCTGCGACATTTCAAGCTTTTCAAGATGGATTTAAGTGAAGTAGGAGCGTAATGCAAAACAAGAAGACACCGGATGCATTACAAGAAGACACCAGATTGGTAGACTTCAAACTAAAATAAAGTTTAAGTGAGTCTGTCAGAAAACTAGTTATAAATACATTATGTGTTCTCCAATACAAAAACTATCCAAAGTTTCCAATAGCTTGTCAAGTCAACTGTTCCTTGAATGTCTTATTACTGTCTTAGCAACTATACATCTCAAATTTTTATTAATCTCGACCATTCATCACTAAATTATAATTTCCTGAAATTATAATGAGAATCAAAACATTCGTCTGTTTTATATATAGCTTTGATTCTTTAATTAATAAACAACCACGGAGGTCACATAACAATCTAAGAAAGATTTTGACGATGAATCATAACGAAATATGGGTTGATCATAAACAAAAAATAATAATAAAAAAAGAAAAATTAAAATACCAAAGATGTAATTTTTGTCTACTCCCAACCCACTCCCTTAAGTAGGAGAGTAAATTTGGTGTCAGCTTTTGTCAGTTTGTAACATTTACCAGAGGAGTGGTTATGGCTTCAACAACAGTTAGGGCTGCAAGCAACCTCTCTATCTGAAGTAAGCTTTTAATTTGCTTGCATCATAAATCATTTTTTTTGCATGGTTTCCGTACCATTTCTCATTAATCTAATCAGCATTTACTGCACTTTCATTAATTGACCGAATAGAGGCGTGTTTGGTGTTGGGTATATTGTCAAAAAGTCCAAAAATGAAAAGAAAAAGAAGAATAATCCTTAGAGGAAAAGGAATCGTAATCTTAAAAGGAATTTTTTTGTCTTTTAAGTCAACGAAACTTATAAATAAAGGTGTTTTCTTGTTCTTTTATACACAAGTGGTACAACGGAGTTAAGGGAAGAATTAATAAGTCTAGTACCTTGAAAGTTTTCTTGTAATTCTTTATGATTTATTCAAAGTGTAGAAAATTATATGTGGTAAAGCTTGGGGTGATTTTTTCAGTGTCACTTGGGTCGGGTCGAAGAGACATGTGAAGAAAAATAGTAGTCTAGCGTCTTGGGATTTCCTGTATCGTTTGTGGGTTGGGCATATGATAGAAATTAGTAGATACGGTAAAATTTGTTATATTTTTCTTCTACTACTTGGAGGATTGGTTTGAAGAGCGAAAATTCTGTATGGTTGTAGCAACTTTAATCATATAGTAGAAAGCTTTGACAGTCCATTAAATTCGTATTCGTCTTTTATTTACTTGTCTCAATTAAATTCCTTAGACAACGATCATGCGGGTGTAATTGAAGAATTTGCCTTAATTCCCAACATTTGGCAGTAGAGAAAAAAGAAAAAAGGGAAAAAAAAAAGTGTGAGTGCCTCTTTACCCTGTAATTTTACTGCAAATATCTCCCTCTCTTTATGCATTGATATTTCACGTGCACGTTTCTTTGCAATATTCAGCAAGAAATGGTTTAAAATAAAATATGATGAGATTGCATATTGTTGAGGAACAAAACTAATTTAATATTAATTATGTTTTCTCCATAAATGAAATAAATAAATTTTCACACTTTCTAATAATTTTTCTTTACATCAGAACAACACATTTTCCCAAACTATAAACTTTCAACACCACACGACATTTTTGATAGAAAACGAAAACGGGCACCATGCGGCTTTTTTTCAGAATGCAGAGCTTGTGAACTCTGATATATCATATTAAGACCTCTTCATTTAAAAGCTTTAATTACTTTAACATGATACTTCTCAATACTATATCCACATTACTAATTAAGATGGCTAGAGTACACAAATGTACTTTATTGCAGGGACCAAATGAGACATATATTATTCAGACAATATTCATACATATGAAGAGTTATCAGTTGTCTGCACACATTAATTCTTAAGCAAATACATGAAGGAAGAAGAAGACCCTAAAGCTAGCTATAGCTAGAGTAACAATCAACAACAATAAAAAGCAATGAAAAGCTAATAAATTTCTCACCTCTCAGAGTCACATGTTAACAGAATATGTCAGTTTACTCCTCTTTCTGATCATCTCATCAGCTGCTTAAAATATGATATCATTAAAAAGAAGACAGCATGATTCTTTTCTACCCTAATTTACTTGCTGAGTTTAAGCCCATAATTCTCCCACATAGAACTGTTATGATCTTCCCCCATAAAGTAGTACCTAAAGCAGCTCTCACTCATTCCATTGCCTGTGTTACTGTTAGAAGAAGGTGAAGCCTCATGCCCTAATACTCCAGTAGTGGTATTATTATTGGATATGGACTCATTATTCTCATGATAGTAATAAAATGTTTTTGGGTTCTCCTTTCTTTTCTTGTTGCATTTGAGTACATAATTATTGACACTATCCCACTTTTCTTTGCAGACTGAAGGACTCCTGTCATACCCAAAACGCCCCATTTTAGCTGATATTCCTTCCCATAGGGATTCTTCTGATGAAATCCCACCTTGTTGAAATCTTGAGTCCAAACTATTTCTCAATTGGATTAGTCTTGTAATCTCACCTTCCGGCCAGATATCACCCTTCTCATCCTCTTCGTTCTGGTGGCTTTGAGTTTCGACTCCGATTAATTCTTCTTTGCCAGTAGCATTTCTTATGGCTTCCATTAGTGCTGCGTGACGTGCTTCGATCCATGCTCTTTCATTATTCCAGTACTTGTGCTCCTTTTCTATTCTATCTGCATCTTGTTTCCTCCATTCCTCCTCTCTTAATATCCTTTTTTGTTCTTTGTCTTCAATTGTCCTCATCATTTTCTCCATCCAAGCCTCCTGTCTATCCATCAGTTTCCTCATTTGAGCGTCGATGAAGCTTTGTATCTTGGCTTTCCAGCTTCTCTTACCCCTTCTATTCTGCCTAACATCTCCTTCTCCATCTGATGAGTTACTAGTGTCAAAATCAGAAGAATTAGACAGGCTAAGGCTGGTATCCGAGAGCTTTGGAACACCATAAGCTTCTTGCTCAAGATTAGGAGTTAAAATGTTATTGTTGGAAGCGTTGTATCCAAAAGAGCCTCCCACAAAAGGGGTTTCTGAAACGGAGTTTGTGTTGCTGACTTCACCGTAAAGCGCTTCGAGCTGTCGGAAAAATCTATAATGCTTTCCATCTTGTCTTCCAGCCTTACCTTCTTTAGTCTTCTTGTAATACTTGTACAAATTCTCAAACTTCTCTCTACATTTCTTTCCACTCCTCTGATATCCATGTTCCTCAGACATAATCCTGAAAGATTATTATGCAATTTTATATGAAGAAATGAAGAACCCTAATTTCAAGTAATATATATATGAACACTTGTCCCAAAATCGTCACGTGATGATGGTTTCTGAAACAACGTTAATTTGAATGTGACACTTCGAAGTTGTACAGAAATTTGTCTGTAGAACTTACAAATCTGTTCTTGCTTCGTTTGGAACAAAGAAACAAAATCATTTCTGAAAAGCCCAAAAATCTGGAATTGTTTTAGCCCGAAAGAAGAAAAACTCTGGAGCTTGCTTTCAGATTCATAATAAAAAGTTATTGTGAGAGAGAAGATCTAAAAGAAACCCGGAACGATAAAAGTAACACCTGAATCTCACACTGAACTCCAGGCGTGCTGTCATTTTCTAAACAAAAATTTTGAAGAATTAAACAAATTGATTACTTTTCGAGTCCCTCAAGATTTGTAACAAAACAGATTATCTACAGAAACATAAATCTTTAGTCTCCCATGTTTCGAGATGTCATCGTAAATTATAACCCAAACGTGGTTTTCAGGCCCCCCCGGTCAGTGTTAGGATTCTCCTACCATTTTATTAATAATAAAATCATGGAGATTAGGTTAATACATATACCTTGAGACTTCATCCCAAAGAGGACCTTTTTGATTAGCCTCTTTGAACTTAGAATCTAGCCTCGATCTGATCTCGAGAAGAGTGAGTGTTTCCTGCCTAGGCCACCGGCCATTGCCACCGTCACCGCCACCATTCGGCCCACCGGCCGTCTCCATCTCGAACCCACCAAAGCCACCAGCACTACAGGAAGAACCACCACCACCTCCTCCACCGGTGTTACTAGTCGTAGAATCAGACCTAATTAATGCGGGTTGAAGGCCTTGTGGGATCATGAACATCTCAAACTGCTGCGACTGAGTGAAGCCCCCCGGATGGCTGGATATGAGGTTGTCCGGCGCCGGAGGGATTGGTGGGAAAAAGGTCCTCCTGTTCATGTACTGCCGGAGATCGCCAGGCATTCCAGCTTGATCATCCATGTCCATACAACACACAGAGCATTCAAGAGAGAGAGAGAGAGAGAGAGAGAGAGAGAGGTGTCCAATCGTGTCCTTCTTAACAAGAAAAGGTTTTGAATTTATGAAGAGGAGAATGGACCCATAGTTCTTTTTCCACCGATGCATATATATGTAGTTATAAGCTCTATTTCTATTTCTCAGCCTTTCTTAACCCTACTAATGTCTGTATACGTACTGCAAAAGTATGAGACGATTTCCCAAAAAAATCGAATTTTTGGAGATGAAGACATTGGGAGAAAAGATGACCACAGGGTACAAATTAACAATGGTACACAGTATAAAGGTTGGTGTATACGTTAGGGTTTTTGTTTACAACATTCATCAGTCTCATCTAAAAATTTAAACTGCAGATTCGTGTTCGAGACTAAACACAACATGCATCGAGCCTAAAGCGAACACTAAAGGGAATTTGCAAATGTCAAAAAAGTGAGAAGATGAAAATGATGGGGTACTAAACAGTGGAATGCTCATCTTTAGGCTTCTACAGTAGAAGTAACCTTTTTGACTCTTGTCTTTGAATTGAATTGAATTCTCTCTCTCTCTCTCCATCTCTATGGTATTTCAACATAAATTATTGTCTCAATTATAGGTTCTGATATTGTGTAAATTGTTAGGAGCTATGGGGGCCTGCCATTAAATTTGGGAATCACTTAATACAAAAATGATGATGTTTGTTAAGTTCACAAAATGACTGGTTAACTACTACTACTACATGCTGCTGCTGCTTTTGTTTCCTTATTCCTTTTGTTCCTAGTGTATATGAATATTAATTACATCTGTAGCTCCAATTATTAATATATTATTTCAATTTCAAAACCATGTTTGTTAATCGTATATTGCATCTGGTATTGTAATGATATATATCAGATAATAATATATGAAATAATATCAGTTATTGATATCAGTGCATCATCATCTCCACAAATGACTGATATTATGTCACACCATCAATCTAATGTCATAACAAAACTAGACGCCTATTACTTGATCAAAATCATCAAATATATAGAGGTTTGTTTCTTTATTGAAGGGATTAATTTACTTTATTTTTCTATATATGTTACTCATGTTTGATACTTAATTAAAATTATAAATTTTAAATTCTAGTCGTTAAAAAGGGTAAATTAAGAACACATTTTACAAAATGAATTTTTCTGATTAAATTCTTAATCTTTATGAAAATTTAAACAAGCCTAAATATATATGGGAGAGAGGGACAGTTAGTGTTGGGCACCGGTCGCCCAGAACCGGAACGTAACCAGCAAAAATCGATTTTCAAAAAAGTGAACCAAAACTGAACGAGCTCGGTTCACTCAGATTCGCCGGTCCGTCAGTTAAACCGATCAAATTGTTGGTTTTTTGAGAAAACCAACTGGTTTACACGAACCGGCCAGTTCTTAAAAACCAACTAAATCGAGTCAGTTTGGCCGGTTTGACAGTGCGGCTGGGTTCAACCCGTTATCATGCCTACTTCGAGGGACAGTAATTCTCAACTTCCCATAATGAGATGAAATTTTGATTGATCAGGGCTCCATGGAATTATTAATCAATATATATTATTACTTTTGATGTGGGGCTAGCTAGCAATAATTTTCTTGATTGAGAATGCCCCACAGTAAGTTCGGAGACGAGAAGCATAAATGATTAAATTAAAACGCTTTATTCAGTACAATCAAGAATGATGGTTAATTACATTTGCGAGTATGGGGGATTTTACTTTTGTTATACACGGGTGAACTCAGAATAATTGTATATATAACCACGTTATTTTGATCAATACATATTTACATTTATTGATCAAAACAAAATGAATAATGGTTACATTTATTTACATATTGTTGAGGAACAAACAACGTAGCGTGGTTAGTGATCTCGATTTGAGAGTATATTATATAAATAGTTACAGACACCTAACTAATAATCTGCTAACGAGTGGTCTTACATCAAATAATGATAGAAAAAACGTACAAACGAAAATTATCCATAATAATAACTAATTAACAAAGGATTACATACTATTTCTCTGTATACAATTCTGAATGTACCGCAAAATTTCCCTTATATATAAACATGAATGTAAAAATGGAATTAAAATGACAATAAAGTAATATAAATGCACATAAATATAAGTTCTACTAACATAAAAAATTTACGATAATAAGTAAAATAAATCCACATATAGGAAATCAAACCTCACAAAATTAACCTTAATCTAAGCCACTAACCAAACAGACTAATCCACATTGATTTTGTGATTTTAATAGGGAGAAAATATGGAATCCAAGAGGCATAATGATTGTGGGATATTCAGGTAATAATTGCTCCCTAATTTCGCGTTTGCCTTCTAAAACACAATAATGGTTTCAATGGAAGAAAGTCCCTGTCATCATTAGTTCATTTCTATCAAATGTAATGTAAGGTAAAAAATAAAAAATAAAAAAAATAACAACAACAATTAGTTAAAATTTTTAACAATTAAACTGCCTTCAATTAATCAACTATTGCCAAATTTCTTTTTTATCTTTAATTTGAGATGACTCTAAATTTTAAATATAATATACGTACGTATATATGTTTCATTCCATCTCCAATATGTTTGTGTGATTATATAATTTAAGAAAAAGAAAAAAGAAAAAAAAAATTTTATCCATACGATCATTATTGTGTGGTTATACTATCACTGTCAAATTAAAGGTGCACTATCTAATATGTGACCCCGGCCGTTGTGTCAAACAAAATAAGAATAATTATCTGCATTATTTATTTTTTCTATGTTATAAAACAGATCATGAAAATATCAAGAATATTATTGATTGAACAAAAGGGTCTTGGGCATCATTAGTTTAATTTACAATTGGCATTCGACCTCCAATTTGGTACATTTCCGGAAGCAAAATAAAGAGTTAAGAATTTCGCCCATTCGAGTTTGTTTAGGCGTCACTACTAGAAAAACTTTGGCATTACCGACTACATAAAAATCCACTGGTAATACTTGGATATTCGTGAAAATGACCATTAGCAAGGGAAGAAGCCTATTGGAAAACTGGATAGGTGAATGCCTCAGTCATTTGTACTGATGGCTAATAAAGTACCTTCGGTATAAATTCCAACTGCCGTAACATGGCATTTTGAGACTTCTGAAAATGTGGTTGTCATGTGTAATTTTGAAAATCTATTTCTGATCAAATTATATAGAAATCTCATTAGAACAACCGTTTTGACATTTAGAGTAGTCATTCTCAATATTTTGCTCTTTAATTTGGTGCCTTTTAATGGTTAGTTAAGGGGAAAATAGACAGAAAGAATGTGACGGGTGAATAAATGAAGAATAGGGACAAAATAGGGGGAAAATAAAAAATGGGGATGAAACTATATCAAAGTTAAAAAGATAGAGTGAAAATCACCCTTCTAAATTTTGTGAATATCTTTTCCGTTAGGAAATACAAATACAAATAAATAAAGAATTTAATTTTTTTTAAAAGAATAATAAATAAAGAATTTAATTAACTCTGCAATAATAACAGGAAATATGATGACTATGAATTTAAACATTTGAACGAAAATTTACGAAATATGATGAAACGATTGCATTAGATAATTCAATAGCAAATATTCTATGATTACATGATTAAATACTAAGGGATTGAATAAAAATAAGTCAAGTATCGCTTCAATATGAGTAGTCATCCCTTGTTCAGGTAGCAATTTGATTTATAACTTTTCCCATTTAAATTGTCTGCACTAGCATCAAAATGTGTGGTTTCTTGATTTTATTAACGATCCGATACATAGATTGTCAAATAATATATTTTTGGAACAATAATCTATATATATGTATCTGAAGTGTGTTATTGGCGAATAAAATTATGTACTGCACAACACGTGCTAGAGATTTGTCTTTGCTTGCTAAAATGGATAATTTCTAGAGAAAAAGAGAATGAGCAAGCGACCCACAGTTTTAGGGATGAAACCATGAATTTGGAGAGGACTGAGCCAAATTTAGAGAGAGAAATGTAAATTTGGAAGGGATGGAGGCCCCTTCTCTGAAATTTTTTTTTATTCCTACAATAAATGGCTAATAATGAAATTTCACGACCTACTAAAATCGATTCCTTCGCAGAACTATATCAAATTATCTTTCTTTTCTTGATCTCTAAGGGTAAATTAAGAAATATAATTCGATATTTTATTTTAATTAATTACACTAACACGAAAAAAGTTTTTTTTGTGATAAAATTTATCGTATCGATAATAATTGAATACAATGAGTGTCTCTTTTATCTTATGTGATAATAAACAATTTAATATATAACTGCACATTCGATTTATCCAAACTTTAAGGACCAAAATGATCCAGAATATTGAAGATCAAATTTTCACATCCAAACTGCACATTCGATTTATCCAAACTTTAAGGACCAAAATGATCCAGAATATTGAGGATCAAATTTTCACATCCAAAACTAGTATTAAGATTTAAAATCCCAAGTTATATAGACCAAATCTTAAAATTCAAAGCCATAGGGACTTGGAAGTCTAGAATCTTAAATGATTAAAATATAATTTTAGTAAACAATATGCCCAAGTTATAAATCCCAAAATCTTGAGTACCAGTTATGGAATTAAGTTAATAGTTTAAAATTGCAATTCAGGTCCCTTGCCCCGTCTAGTTTCCAAATGCAAATCCTTCTCATGAAATTGAAATAGGGTTTAAAATTGAATGACCCAATTGCCATTAAATTAAAGTTCAATGATCAAATTACAAATAGATTACAAGTTCAATGGTCTAATTGCAATGAAGTGAAAGTTTAGTGACCTTTGCTACAATTAACCCAATTTGTTAAGTTGAATATAACCAATTCCTTGCAAATCACATGCTCAAACGAGCTAGAATGTAAGGCAATTTAAGGCAATTTTACTCATGTGTTGCAATGTAAGGCAATTTCTCAAAGAATGACATAAAAATGTATGATAAAAATAGTACATAAAAACATATCCGTAGCTATTGTTGGCTTTAACTAAAGAGGTGTTAACTGTGAACAATTCAGCGTTTCACTTTTCATATTGTGCAAACACAAGAACTTCCCAAATAAGGCTGATTACAAAGGAACACAAGGTAAAATAGAAATAAGCAAACATCAGAAGGTAACTTATTTGAAATAGAAAAAGAGTTATCCAGGTCCTTCAACTGTAGTTAGATATATTATTTAAAATAAATTAGGGAGAAAGACATTTTCCACTAATATAGTTATGGCATCTGTAGTATTCTCTTAATTTCTAGTTTCTTCACAATTGGTCTTATCTTGCACAAAAGAACTGGGTAAAAAATCTAAGCCATTTCAATGCTACCACAGACATTAGCAAAATTTAATGCATCAAAATTTTGGGGTAGAGAAAGAGAAATCTAATGCATCAAAAATACACATGAGAAACAGTTAGCAAACTTTGAATAGTTGATCATTACAGGCGTTTCCCATTGCCACTGCCCTCTTAGTATCATTCCATTAGATGTCTTAATGGGTTACAGAATCAAAGTCCACATACAGTGTCCAAAACTCACAGAATTGATAAATAAAAAAAAATAATATGCAAATTTTGACAAAAAAAGACGATTTTAAATGCCAAAAATATGACGTACAAAGTGTTAAACTTACTGCCTGTGTTCATCTTATCGAGTTACGCCAAAATCATATATTCTGGCTAAAAATGGACACCGTGCACGAAACCCACTTCCTTGCAAACCGGCCGTGTAACCATTTCAAGTACTTTATTGCTTGCTCAATTTTATCAAGAGCTTGCTCTCGTCAAGGACTCAGATCATTTGACAAAATTAGCGACACAAATTATTTTATTGAATAGAAAGAACATTTGGGTGGAAAAACTATTTTAGTAACTTCTTTTGTATTATATGTTATATATATGTGTGTGTGTGTGTATATATATATATATTAAAATAGGTTATGAAAGATAATAATAAAAGTTAAAAATTTTAAGAAATTGGTGTCACTAAAAAATTAACCAGAATTTTGGGGGGAAAATTTATACCAGAATATGAATACACACACACACGTATAATATAGAGACATCTTATCTTATATATTAAAGTAGCATAGTAACTATATGCAAATTTTTCCGCTAAAACCACTATCCTACTTATCTATGCCTCTTTTTTATTCATTTTATTTTAATAGTATATATATACGTGTATATATATAATATACACATTCCTAACTAATTAAACTTCAAATTAAATTTCTACTATCTTATCAATATGTTTTGATTTTATACACGTATGTAATATACATAATTATAGTATATATTGTAATATATATAAATATAAATATATAAAATAAAAGTTATATTTCGGGTTTAGATTTTCTAGTAGCGATATTTTTCAAAAAAATAAATAAAATAATAAATAAATAAATATATACATATATATCTACTCTCCCGCTTATATTTGCTTTTATTTTATATACTTTCAATCTTATATGCATTCTCATATTAATATACATGTGTATAAACGTATATAAGTTTAGAGATTGTAAACTTATATATAGTAGAGAACGAATGTGGTAAAGAATTCATTTTGATAAATGAACACCATTCATACTATAAATGTGTTCTTAGAGTTCTTGTACTGATACTTATTGAACAAAGATATAGTTGTAGGGTAATTTTAGAGTTATATAAATTTTACATGTTCTCTTTTCTATGGTTTCATAGTTTTCATATTCAACGTTAAATTAAATTTATATTAAAAATTCCTTATTGATTCTCATTTTTATTAGTTAAAAGTACTATTCTATGAACAATAATTTAATTAGGTTTATGTCAAGTGAAAGAATTGTACGCAATAAAATTATAATTATTAGTAACATGTGCATATGAGTGAATAATACAGAATGAAATTGTTATTATTTAGTTCTTTAAATTATCAATTATTTTTATAGCTAATTATTCTATTTCATACAACGCATGGGTATACAACTAATAAAGATAAGTGAAAATAGTGAAAATGATTGCAAAAAAAATAATAATAAATAGCGTAAATTGTTGTAGCTAATCAATAGAGGGTTTTAGTTTTTAATAATATAATACACACAATTTCATAGTTTTCTCTTCATGTTTTATTCTTTTATTTATAGTTTTTTAATAGAAATAAAATCTATCGGACACGTTTCCCCTGCAGATTAGTGATTAAAGAAATTAATAATCATTAAAACATAACAGAAAAATAAAATCGATATTTGGGAAAATAAAAGATTTAAAAGTATTCCTTTTTCTGAAAGGAACTAAAACTAATATGTAATTGTTTTAGGACGGAATTCAAGTGATTGTTCTTTGGTACCAGTTGGACCTTGTAGACTAAATTCTAAATTCTAAATTCTAACTGATAAAACATGTTCTCTCGTTATTTGGAGAACAAAGATATATAGACCACGACGATTTGTGATTTTTCTAGGAATTGCAATGAAATACTACATGCTCCCATAAAAATAGTCTAATTCTTATATTTATAAAGATTAAGAAATGTATATTTAATGGTATTGAAAAAGTAAATTTAAGATTATTTTCCAACTGTATACCATTTTATTTATTAATTATTCTAATTTAATAATTCTATTTTGTTATAATAATACCCAAGAAACATGGACATATAAGAAGCTAATACTCCCACCATCCACTAATTAAAATAGGCATGTTATTATTTAGGAAAACTCAATTAATGTAGTTGGAAATGTAAAATTTAATAATATTTATCAATATACCCTTTAATTTATTCCCTCTATCTCGTGAAAATGGTTTCATATCTATTTTTTTAGAAAAATTTTAGGGGGACATGAAAAGGGGACATTATTAGGTGATATTTTTATGTGGCACACTTGTATTAGATAATGAAAAAGTAGCCATGTAATCATCACTCAATGAATATGTGCCACATGAGAATATCACCTAATAATATTCCCTTTCCATTTCCCCGTAGAATTACTCATTTTTTATATATTAAGAAAGTTCAGTTCATGTTTTTGAAAAAGTGAAAATTTGTCACGTAATTAATGTTATGGAGACCAGACTTGCATTTCTAAATTGACGAGTCCATACCAATAAGAAATATTGACATTTGTCTACGATGATAGGTCATGGCTCCTATATCTTAACTTTAACACACTTACCTCTGTCAATGCCACCAATTTTGATTTAGAGACACGCGATAATTGTGACGCTTTCTCACGACTAATTTTATTCACACTAACACAACTCCACATATGGATTCATGAGTATAAATGATATGACATCAAATGTATGACACTATTATGAGTAGAAATCTTACAGGTTTGAACTCGATGTGGACTATCCATGTCCCATATAAATCAATAATTTTAAAATAAATAAAACTGCCTGTTAAATCCTGACTCAATTTTTTGAGGGTGTGCGGCGGATGGATTGAGTATGGGGGATTGACCAAATGTGTCATAGAGATGGCAGTAAAGCAGATTCATTGACAAATAAATTCCAAAGAATTTTTTTTTTCAAATTTAAATTTAGAATAATTTTGTTGTATATATTATGCTTATTTTCTACACTTTTTTTTTTCATTTTTATATTAGAAAGAGATTATAAGGGAGAATAATTGAACGCTTGATCAAAGATTTGAGAGTTAACTCATATGCTATTAGATTACATGAGTCTTGACTACACTTTTCTTAGTGTGTTGATTATTTATAAAGGTGAGAAAATTCCAAATAGGGCCGGCCCTCAGATTTCGGAGGTCCTACGCGAAATTTAAATGACCTCTTTTAAAAAAAAAATTAGAATAAACACGATTTTAATGGTTTGAATTTTGAATATTTAGCTTTTATATTATAAACATTTTAACAATATTCAAATGAATTTTCATCTCAATAGGTTTAAATATTTGTCAATTTGTATATTTAATTATATTTTATCATTTAAGAAGTATATATACACTATTAAAACACTAAGAGAGCTATTTTCTTATAAAATTATGCTATAGATTTAGTATTTGAAATTTAATAAAACTTATACGAATTTGAACCTTTGACTTATACAACAAAATATAGACTTAAATGCATAACTTCACCAGCAGGCTATAAAACAATTTATGTTAAAATTATATGTACATTATTTTTATTCTATATTTTGGACATATGTTTTAAAAACACCATTGGAAACCTTTCAACGCTTTCCAACCAGAGGCCTAATCGACCGCTTTGGTTGATTAGTATGAGGGACGGCCCTGATTCCAAAACGCATAAATCCGACCCAATTTGCCATATATGGAAGAAAGAATTCAAACCCATGTGTTAAAAAAGAATCCCACTGCAAGAGAAAAAGGAGGTAAGGTGTGCATAAAGTGAGATACAATGATAGAGAAAGTGAGACACATAGAGAAGTGACTGTGAATACAAGCGATGACTTGTGCTGAAGGGTAAAATTAACGGTGTGATGTTAAAAGCAGAGCAGTGCAGTACGGTCGCCATCTTGCACGCCGATTCGGTGCTGCTGTCGTGCCCAACCCTCTGTCCACTGACTGCATGCATGTGTCTGTGCCAATTTTGAAAATCAAAGAATATTGTTATTTAACTCTACAATCAGCACCCAATAAGTGACAATTAACGATTATTATATATTTTTTGACTGAGATTATTAAAAACTCAAAACGAATCTCATTTAAGAAACCAATTATTATGTTTTTTTTTGGGTAACGCCACATTAAGAGCGCCCTCACATCCCCTACCATGAGGTTTTGTAAAAGAGTTAAATCGCGAGTTATGCAATACAGCGACTAGAAATCGAACACGAGATCACTGGGGGTTCCGGCATTCCCGCGCCCACCCTATTCCGCCACACCATGTGCCTGGGGGGCAAGAAAAAAAAATAAAGAAACCAATTATTTAATGCTATGTTAAGAGGTGCTGTAACAACACCTTTATATATATATATATATATATATATTTGAAGGAAAAACTTCAATTATGATTATCATCAAAGGAGGTAGATACATCGTTTAAGAGGACATCTCCAAGCCAATGGAGAGTAACACTTAAAATACGCAGTTTATGAAAAGAAGTTGCCTTCATAGCTAATATATGAGCAACTGAATTTGCTTGCCTCCTAGCGAACTGCACAACAAAATTATTATGACCTTGCATCAAGGAAATGGCAATTACGTTGAAACTAACGTTACAATCTCCAATTTAGATAAATAACATTATTTTTTCAAATCTTATGTTCTCGCATTCAGTGAGACGGGTGAAACTTCATAGAATTTTAATACACTTTATGTATCAAATGGTTTACAAAATTGACCTTTTAAGATGTTATTTGTGTTTTGTAAACATGAGTATATAACTAAATAAAGAGACAAAAGTTAATGAAGTTGAGGAATGAAATATTCTTCATAACAAATGTTTCCTTCATTTTTTCTATTTATTATTATTATTATTATTATTATTATTATTATTATTGGTGAAGGACATAACAAGTTTTTGATTTCGAGAGTTTGTTGATTTTCTTGAAAAATTAATATTTGGAGCTGATTAGGCTTCCCCGAAATAATTTATTTTTTCTTGAAAAAATTTTACTTTGAGTTGAGGAGACATTATTGTTACTATTCCATATGATGCATGTGCCTGTCTCATGTCCATTTAATGTTAGCGCCACTTACAAATTTGTTCCGACACTTGTTACTTGTGTAACACTCTTGCGAACTTATAATCAACTAACTCATATAATCCACACATATTTCGTAACATCTAAAGTACTACTTTTTGACATATATAATTATATATGGTGAGATGTAACACCTATGTGATCAATCCGGTCACGACGCTCTTCCGATCTATCTCCTATTAAGAAGTCTTATGGCTTACGTGTTGGAAATCTAACAAAAAGGGCCCAACCAACAGGGGCCATTTGTGTTAGATTTCCACCACGTACGTCATTTATCTCTTTAATAGGAGCCTTATATATCTCCTTAGAAAATTTTCTTATGTGATGCTCTGATTAAAGTAGTCGCCGGTACATCAATGACTCACAAATTAACTCATTGAATTCGCGTAAGTCTTTATCATTAAAAAAACTTGATCTAACATGATTATTGTTGCTCTGTTTCCACATTATGTGCAAGTCTCGTGTTCATTGAATGATAGTCAGCCCACCTACAAAAATGTTGGAACTTGTTTAACTTGTATGACACGTCATATTTTATATAACTGAATTGACTTTATATTATCTACACATTTTATCACTTATTTTTAATGACTTATAATATACATTGATACAAACAACTTTATGTATATCCCTCTCATCAATTCATTTTTATTTTAAAATAAAAAATCGATTTTACAAATTTATGAATGTGAACTTTTAAATTGGTAAAGGAATGAGGAATTGTTCAAGAAAATGGGAAACAGAGAAATGGAAGAGGCAGTATTTGTCTGGACAACAAGGGAAAGTGGGTCCCACATCCAAGATGGGGTTAATGTACGAATGGAGATGGCTGGGAACATGATAGGATGGGAGGGATGGATGACACCTGATCACTGTTTTAGATAGAGACAACAAGCAATAGGTATATAGAGACGTTGCTGGCCCGGCCTAGCTAGCTACCTAGCCTTTTGGTCCTTTAGGCTCTGTTTGGAAACTAATTATATACGACT
>CAVNYN010213457.1:0-20001 GCA_963692815.1 Nyctanthes arbor-tristis
TGGTGTAGTTTGGCGTTATCAGCAATTGTGTCATATAGTTTTTTAGACAAGAAAAATTTTCTAATTGTATCATATAAAATTACAATTGTTCAAGACAAATTGTCATTTAATATATATCTTACTTTTTTCTCCCATGATTACTGTTCACCTTATCACATTTTACTGTTCCCTAGAACAGTGCCTTTACCATTTTGCCCTACCTTTTTTGAACTAATTTCCAATTTTACCCCTTCACTTCCTCCCTTTTTTCTCTCTTAGTCTATTGCTCTCTCTCTCTCTCTCTCTCTCTCTCTCTCTGTTTTTCCCAGGTTTTTATGGCTCCTTTACCTCTCGATTCTTCTCCTCAATGTTAAAATCTCTGCTCCTTTTTAATTTGGTTGTATGGAATGCTACGAACTTCGGCAGAGATTTGCTTCCCAAGTATTTCAAACACAATAATTTCTCGAGCTTCTTCGTTCGTCAACTCAACACATATGTAAGCTTTATTGGCTGCCTCGAAATTTCTGATAGAAAATTCAATTCCAATTCATTTGTCCAGTTTGGTTGCGCTTGTTGTGGAAGGTGTAGTTTTTGTAGATAATTTCAGATCTTTGTTTTAGTGTTTAGGCTAGATATAGCATTTGGATTTTCTAGAAAATTGGAATGAAACTTAGAGCTTGTAGGGTGTTTGACAGATTGCTCCAATGAAATTTAATCAATTAATTTTTCATAATTTCTTGATCTCCTTCTGGAAAATTTACTGTTAGAGCTTAGGTTAAAAATAATTCAACTTACACGTGCTGAGAAGATTTGTAAAAAAGTTAAATGCACAAGTTTTTCTTGTCTTATGGTTTAGCTCTTCTTTAGATGATGTGGTTCAGCACTACTTCTGAGATGCTGATGGTTTAAGTAGTTAATGTTATTTTTTTTTTTCCAAATTTTGTCAATATTGCTGCTTCAATAATTAACCCTTTCCGCCTGTGTCCATGGTTTCGTTTTTGTTTTGCGGCGTGTTGTAAATTCAATCTTTTTAATTCAATTTAATTTATCTGATGTTGGGTGATTTAAGGTTAGGAAATGGTCATTAAGTAATTTTATCTGTATTTGTGTTTGAATTTGTTAGTTGTCTTATTGTTGAATGGCCATATGTGTTTTCTATATAAGTTGATGTTTTAGAACCTTTGCACGTATTAAGGTTTTTTGTGATTATTTGTTAAGTGCATTGATGTACATAAAATTCATGTTATTTTATTTTTTCCTACATAAAAGACATTGACTTTGGATGGATAAATATTGAATTGTATTTCAGAGAATTTTAGCATCATTTTTGATGTTGCTAAGTTTCTTAGTTTTGAACTGCAATTCCTGTTAAATCAGTTTAGTTTTGATTAGTGGCACCGAAGGAGGGTAATTTGTTTCTGTTTTTCTCGAGTCGCTAGAAGTTAGGATTACAATGAATTGCATTTCTGCAAATAAACAACAAAGCTTTGATGAAAGAAAATGGCAATTGGAAAAGTGATTTTAAATGAAATGAGGTAAAGGAACATGTGGATGAAAGATGAAGCTCAACAAATGTATGTATAAGATGAGCATGCTGCAAAGGGTTTAATTGGTAAATGTATTAGAGGGTTTACATGCTATTAGGGGTACATGCAGGTAGGGGTACATAGGGTTTATATTCCCTTTGCTTTTATTTTTCCTTTGTGTAAACTGGTCATATTTTTTTTATTTTACTTTGCTTGATATCTTAAGCAATTATTTACGATTTGCAGATTTACCATGGTTAACTGCTCTAACTGGATTTTCATATCTGATAGATTTTACATATGACAGGTGCCTGAAGTTTTCAATATCCAAGAAATCTTTTTGTTTCTGGCTTTCTGCTAACAACGGAACATGGTTAGCATGATTCATCTATGAAAGGTAATACTCTAGCCATAATAAGTCATATAACCTGAATTAGTCTCATAAATGTTTTATGGTGGTGGAAAAAATTTATATAATCATGCTCTATAAAGAATTTCACAACGAAATGTCTTTGCGACAAAAATTCTTCTAATTCAATTCGACTATCATGTCTTCACCAAGTTGCCGCGGAAATCGACGTACAAAAATTAATGTAAGTTACTCAATTCTGCTTCAATTCCGTGTATATTTCTTTGGGTTGTGTATATGTGTGTGTATATGCGCATATGAAATTTATTTTTATTGAAGATTGAATTTAGCTGAAGATATGAACTTAATTATTTAATTTAGTTGAAGATGGTAGGCAGTACTATTAAATCTAAGACGTTTGGTAAGGTACATTCAAAGGTAGTGAACGTGGACGGTATAAAATTTAAGGAAGTAAATATTCTTTGTTCTTTTATTTGTTTACGAGCTCTTGGTTTGTGATTGATGCTTCTTAGTTTGGCACTCCCATCTCTTAGCTTTAGAAATTATTGCTTTCAAAATACCTGCAGTGAATCATATAGCTTTCTACCTATGGGACCTACTGATTTTGTATTTCATTTCCCTGAAACTTTTAATTCACTGAAAGAGTGAAGTTTGCTATCTCGAACCCTTATTTTAGTGTGATATATAAGGAAATTTCTGCTTTTTAAGTTAAAGTAGAATTTCTAAGTCTTTATTGCATCCATAGAATTTCTAAGTCTCTATTACATCCATTTGCTTTCTCAATTTTCCGGCTTGTTTATCTGAACACTCTATTGATCTCTTCTGCTTGTTTACGTTGTGCCTTGCTTTGCCGATGCTTTCAAGCAAGAAAACAGGAACTTGGCCATACTTATCTAAGGATCCAAATTCCAAGTAACATCATTTCCATTCATCAGTTTGCTTCTATCATCCAGTATATTTCCATGTATTGGAACTGATTTCTTATTTACTCTTGATAGTTTTGGGGACAAAATCGGGATTCGAGGCTATCTAATCCCCTTCTCTTTAGCAATCTCCTTGAATATAGTGGAATTGGTAAACGAACAATTGTGCTTTTGTACATATTTGCTTGATTGGCTCCATCCAACCCATAGGAAAATCTAACATTCTTTATTTCTTCTTATATCTTATTTGCTCAGTTGAATATATGTCCAGTTTTTCAGAATTTTCAATATTATTTTCTACCAATTAAACTACTAAATTATACTAAACTATCCACACAGATTCTAGCCAAAAATGAAACAAAACACGTGCAACGCACGTGCGTCCACTAGTGTGTGTGTATATATATATATATAGATTGTGGAACATTGACATAATTTTATATTACAAAATTTAATGTAGTCATCTCGTTGAATTTTTTTAATAATCTTTTTAATTACCGTACATTTTCATTAATTTATTATATAATAATAATAAGAAAGGGAAATGTTCACACCTGCTTAGCATAATTCTTCTTGTATGTATTCTTAATTTATTTATGAGTGCTAATCGTAATATGATATTTTTCATTAATGAAGATAAAAAATAGTCTACATAAAAAACATGAGAAAAAAATTAAAGAATATTTTTGGAATTTGTATGAGGCCACTAGATATAATACACAAAAAAATATGTTACATTCGAGTGTAAAACGCACGGGAAAATATGTTATATCAGATAAATGTAGTTAGAATAAATGATGAATGATAATAGATATGTTACAACATTTATAGTAGAATTTATTGTTTGACCATCTTTAACACATATTATAATGTTCAGACCTTTTCAATTTATAATCTTCGAAATATTTATATAAAATTGTCTATGAGTGAATACTAATTTTTTCTATAAATTGCACATGTGATTTATTGCCCAGTTTGATTTTCTTTTTTAACTTTGATAATATGTGTCAATGATATTTAATTTTTAATAACATACAACTTTTACAGACTAAATATTTAATCAGTGTTTAAAGAACTGAATCGTCATGATCAAGTCAATTGGAAAAATCATGAATTGGCTAATAGTGGAACCAACCTGGAAAACAATATGACAGTGTGAGATAAACATTGAAACGGTTCACCGGTTTACAATAAACTTTTTTTTCAATAATGATCAATTAGACTTTGGAACTTTTTTTAAATTCAAGGCTTATAAGCCAAGGCCTTATTATGTATAATCTTTCTCCAAGTGTCTTAATATAGGAATACATGCTCAATTCTTTTCATTAAGGTAATATTTAATTGCAAGCGTGGAAAATGCATGTAAGGAAAATGAATTCTAGGCTATCGAATTCCCTAGAATTAATTTTCCTTGGAAATGTCAATTATACGTGCTTGATTAATTTAATTTTACACCTAGAAATAGTAGTTATTTTCTATTTTTTGGTGTTTGATAGCTATTATTTTCATGAAAACAATCTTTTTTTTCCTCAAAATTTTGCTATTTTCGTTTTGAACAATTATTTGATAGTCATTATCCTTTTTCACATGAATTATCAAGTTTTCTATATAAATTGTACTTTTTTTAATGCTTTAGCATTAGAATGATTGATCTACTCAGACTTTCATTCCGTCAAATTGGACTTCCTCTCAAGTGGTAATAATTGTTCCTGAATGTACCAAAATTTGAATCTTACTGATATTATGAGAGTTTTTCATCAGCTTGTATGATATATTATTGGTACACATGAACATGAAGAAGATAAAATAAAGTTATGGCCTTGAACGATGATTTATAATTAGAAATTGTTACGGTCTTATATTTGTTGACATTAGTAAGAAATGATATGTAACATAAATTCAAAAAATAATAATAATAATAATAAAAATAAAAGCAGAAATTTGAGAATACCACAGAAAAAATTTGCAACTTAATAGATGACTAACAAATTAGATGCAAGCTACTAATTAAATGAAATGGTAAACCAATGTTTTTTTTTAAACGTTTGTAATGTAATATATTTATGTTTTTTAAATTAATAGGCCCAATATTAGGAAATACATGGAGTTTCAATTCCCTGGAAAACAAAAAACCTACCCCTTTGAAGGAAAATGTTTTCCTTGTTTTCAAGGAAAATATGGTCATGTGACCAAAATTAGGAAAACGTTTTCCAGGGAAAAAAGGATCAATCAAACGCTGCTAAAGTGGTAATCTAGGTGGAAAATAGATATTTTCTAGGGAAAATTCTTGCAATCAAACACAACCTAAATAACAAATGTGGAATTTCCTTTCTATTCTCAAAGTCAAATTTCCAATGGATCTTAAACTATAATATTTGACCGTTTACTTGTGTGTAAAGAAAAACAACATAGGTATTACCTGTAACACGATATCTTTCATTAATGAAGATAATTTACAAAAAAAAATAAAGAAAACATTGAAGAAAATTTGCGAATACTGAAACCAGTTTGAAAAACAATCTAATAGTGTGAGATAAAGATAGATACGGCTCACTGGTTCACAATGAACATTTTTCAATAGTGATCTATTAAAATTTTAAACTTTTTTAAATCTCAAAGCTTATAGGTTAAAGCCATATTATGCGTAATCCTTCTTTAAGTAATTTCATATGGATATACATCCTCAATTTTTTTTTTACTAAATAACTAATGTGGGATTTCCTTACGATGCTCAACATCACATTTCTTATAGCATTTAAATTGTAATATTTGATAGTTTACGTGTGTGTAAAGAAAAACGATATATGTATTGTCATAGTACGATATCTTTCATTATTGAAGATAAAATATAGTCTTAAAAAAATCTAAGGAAAATATTGAAGAAAGTTTGTGAATTTTGGAGCCAATCCGGAAAAAAATCCGACGGTGTCAGATAAAGACGGATACGGTTTATCGGTCTACAAAAAACTTTTTTCAATAATGATTTATTAAAATTTTGATCTTTTTAGAAGCTCAAGGCTCATATGTTAAGACCTTATTATGCACAACACTTCTCCAAATAGTTTAATATAAGTATACGTCCTCAATTCTTTTCACCCAAAGCATTTTCACCATATAACTAATCTGAGATTCTTTTCTATTCTCAAATTCACATTTTCAATTGTTCTTAAAAAAGAAATGAAATTTCAATCCTTTTTAAACGGTAAAGATAAAAAAATTATAAAATTAAATGTTTTTTTTCAACATTGTTTTAGGTAAAAATTAATTTATTTCAATTATTTAATTAAAATCAGTCCGATGATCTTAAACCGTTGGCTTTTCTGGTTTCATGACTTGTCTGGTTTTCTGAATATTTGCGAATGCTGAAATCAATTCGGAAAACAATTCGACGGTGTGTGGTAAAGACGGATACGATTCACAATAAACTTTCTCTCAGTAATGATCCATTAAAATTTTAAACTTTTTTAAAGCTTAAGACCCAGGAGCTAAGGTTTCATTATGCATACCCCTTCTTCAAGTAGTTTAATATAGATATACATCCTCATTTCCTTTCACTAAATCACCAATGTGGGATTCTCTTTTTTTTTTCAAAGTCATATTTTCAAGTGCTCTTAAAAATGAACAAAATTTTAATATTTTTTAAATGTTAAGGACAAAAAAATTATAAATTTATATGTACTTTTTCCACATTATTTTAGATAAAAATTAATTTATTTCAATTATTTAATTAAAATTGGTTAGGTAAGAATTAATTTATTTCAATTATTTTAATTAAAATTGGTCTGATGACCTTAAACCGTTAGCTTTTTCGATCTGATTTTCTAAATATTTGTGAATACTAGAATCAATTTGGAAATTAATCGGACGGTGTGAGATAAAGTCACTTATGTGGGATTCCCTTTTTATTCTGAAAGTCACATTTTCAATTGCTCTTAAGAAATGAACAAAATTTCAATATTTTTTTAAACGTTAAAGGAAAAAAATTATAAAATTGAATGTTCTTTTTCCACATTATTTTAAGTAAAATTTAATTTATTTCAATTATTAAATTAAAATCGGTTAGGTAAGAATTAATTTATTTCAATTATTTAATTAAAATCGGTCCAATGGCCTTGAACATTTAGCTTTTCTGGTCCTATTTTTTAAACACTTTCGAATACTGAAATCAATCCAAAAATTAATTTGACGGTCTACGATAAAGGCGATATGGTTTACAATAAATTTTTTCTCAATAATGATCTATTAACAAAATTTTAGAAGCTTAAGATCCATAAGCTAATGTCTTATTATACATAGCTGTTCTCCAAGTAGCTTAATATAAAAGTGCATCTTCAATTCTTTTCACTAAATAATCAATGTGAGTTTTCCTTTCTACTTCCAAAAGAATAAAATTTCGACATTTTTTTTAAACGATAAACGTCAAAAATTATAAAATGAAATGTTCTTTTTCAACATTGGGGGGAAGAATCCGCATAAATCGGATTTTTTGAGGAACGTATAGAGAGAGAATTTGATTTGGTTAGACAATGTGTGGTTGGTAAACAAGGATCGGTTTTTTAATTACAATCAATTCGATGACCTTGAACTATTAGTTTTTCTGGTTCAATGACAGGTCTGTTTTTTTGAATATTTACGAATACTATAATCAATTTGAAAAACAATCCAATGATGTGAGATAAAGATGAATACGGTTTATCAGTTTATAATAAACTTTTTTTAATAATGATCTATTAAAATTTTGAACTTTTTAGAAACTCAAGGCTCATAAGTTAAGGCCCTATTATGAACACGTTCATAAGTTAAGGCCCTATTATGAATCCTTCTCCAAGTAACTTAATATAGGTGTATATCCTCAAATTTTCACTAAATAACCAATGTGCGATTCCTTTTTTATACCCAAAGTCATGTTTTTGATGTCTTTTGAAAAAAATATAAAATTTTTAACATTATTTTAAGTAAAAATTAATTTTTTTCAATTATTTAATTAAAATCGGTCTGATCTTTTCTGATTTGATGACAGGTCCGACAGTGTGATTTAAATTGAAACAAAAAATTAAGAAAATTGATCAAAAATGAAATTGCTCAAGATAAAGTGTGAAAAATTTAAATGTAGAATGAGAGAGATTTGATAAAGTTGTTAGTTATAATGTGTTCTATTAATAGAAAGAAGAAAAATGTAGATAAAAAAAAGAGATATTTTTGGATAAAATGAAATCTGATTTGGTGATTGGAATTAAAAATTGAAAAATATAGTGATAATATAAAATGGGAAATGAAAGATAAAATGATAATCCATAAATTGGTAATAATTTAAAAACGTAAATAAAATGAAAAAGTAAAATAGAAATCAATGGCCAAGATTAGATTAAACCAACGGCTAAGATGAAATATCCTAATTTAACAAGTGTGTTTGGGCGGGATCTTACTTAAATAAGAAACGGATTCTCCAAATTTATTGTTCCTTAGAACAGTGTCTTTACCAATTTGCCCCCTGCCTTTTTCCAGCATATTTCCTATTTCGCCCGCATAGTTTTATTATATTACAAGAAATGGTTGAAACAAGGCGCTTCTAAGTGCGCTCTGTCGTCTCCATCGTCTTCTTTATCTAACGGGAAAAGATCTAAGGTTAGGGTTTTTCTGAATTTTTTGTTTTTTGGAATTTTGGGTTTTTTTAGGTCTTTATCTTCGGTTGTTTTTGATGTTATAAATGAGATATTGAGTTTTTGGGATGTTGGTTGGACTTAGGCGGCTAAGGTATCGTCTTCGTCGAGGAATGATTCGCCGGTGGTGGAGGGAGTGGTAAGTGAGGCTGCAGTAAAGGAATCGGCCAGCGATGAGGTTCGATAGGTTGATCTGGCTGACGGTGCTTGTTGCAAAGGTGTTATCATTATATTTCATCTTCTTCTGCAAACATTAGTTATCTCAATCTTATGGAAACTTCAATAATATTTTAGGAAATTGGACATTTGACTCTTTTTTGCTTGCGGTCCTTTTGTAGGTGCTTAATAATAGTTTTCCTTAATATTACTTTCTTCAACACCGCATCTTAACTATAATAGTGTAACTCAAGTGCTTGATCTAATTACTAAATTGAATGTAATTGCACATCATATGGAGACTTGCTTTTGTTCAAATTACATGCCAATACGAGAAAAACGCTGAAAGAACTGTTTGCTTGCAATACTTATTGTGCTTGCAAAAACATAAAGAAAAAATTTCTTTTTCTGATGGGGTTTATTCTCAGTCTTGGAACAATCTGTATCTCTAGATCTTCTCTCTGTAGATTACTTTTTTTTTTTTTTACAAGTTGATTAGGAATGAAGTGATTTTGTAGAAAGATTGGTTTTTGGATCTTTCATTTTTTTCTTTCTTTTCTTTTTTTTTTGGTTGATTATATGACCTGATTTTGGAGATATGGTAAGATCCAGTTGATTCTTGTGCGTTCTTTTATTGGTTGAGCTTGATTTCTCTGTGTTTATGTGATATTTGGATGTATATCAATAATGCACTCTCTTTCTTATAATGATATGCCTCTAGGATGAATTATGCATATGTTCATGCTTACATTGGTCGTTGCTGTATGTTGTGAAATTCATTAGGGTATCTTGTCTTCATATTTTTTAATTTTTTGTTGGAAATTCATTTTCTCATTCAAAGTGTTTAAGGCTCCAATGAAGTGATAACAGGTCTCTTAATAAACACCAAGATTGAAGGAAGTCAAATGTTTTGGCAATTTCCTATGTTCATAATTGTTTATCCACCATCATATATGCAAGGAGGTCTCTTGCTTTTCGAATTTAACTTTACCGTTGACAAATAAATTGTGGTTTGACAAATAACTTATGGTTTCAAGGGAATATCTTGGCAATGCAAAGAACTAATGTGATTTTCAATGAAATTTTAAATTGATTTGCAATACATGTTCGTGTGCCTTTTATATATGTATGTTGCAGTGATAATGCTGCATTTATAATTGATTCAAGCCTTTTCAAATACGATAGGCCATGTTGATGTTTGTGTGGTGGCTTCTTTAAATCCTTGCAAGCTGTTGCCCAATTAACTTATTCTTTTTATTTTATTAAAAATTGCATTAGATAACTCTTGGTTTTTGTTTCTTCTTATTCTATCCTTTGTAATGTCGCTGTATCTACGTATGATACTCATATTTTGCTATGTTCTTTACGTTTGCATCTTGCTCTTCAATTATCCCAAAACTCATATAATCGGTCATAACATTTTTTTTTCCGCTAAATCCTTCACTCTCAAAAGTCAGTCTCTCATGACCTATTTATATACTCCTTGTGGCATTTCTATTTTTCTTGTCACCCACTCTTATATTGTGCAATAAATGCTTCAAGGTCCTCCTCTTCTTATCAATTGTTGAACTTGCTTCTTTTTCTGTACTATTATCCTATATACGATTATGATTTATCTTCTGCGTAAATGGTTAAATATGGTATTTGGATTCTTAAGGCTCGAATATGGGTTTACGCAAAACGAATGAGGAATTTGACCTATGTTACCATATGATAGTTTAATCTTACAATTACTGAATAAGAGAATATGTCATCTGTTTGCTTATTGAATTTGCTTATAACGATCCTGTGACAATGGTATTCTATCACTGCTGAATCTAATAAATATGTTTTCTATTTGTTTCTATCTATTTTGCCTTTTGGTGTTTAGTTAACACTTCAAATGTTCACCACTTCCAGTTTTCCACAATGTTTTCTTCTGTTGCTAACTTGTGGCAGTGTGGTGGCATATTAACAGCAGTTCTTTAAATAAATTTGCAGTTAGTATGCTGGTTTGTCATGGTTTTGTTGAATAAGATTTCCAGTATCGAAGGTATAATGATGCTGTTTTGAGTATATTCTGAACATCTTGTCATTTTAACTGTTCATATAGCTTCTAGATATCTTATATCTAAGGGCACCGTCCTTACATGAACAAATTTAGTTGCCTTATCTTGTTGGAAAACAAGTAGAGCATTTGGGGTGGTTTATTCTGAAAAATAAGTACCATATATGTGGCTCATTTTTATTGTAGGTTGGATGATTTTGAATAGAAGCTACCTATTTGGTGCTTATTTTTAAACATTATATAGTTTCTATTGTTCTCTATTTTTTGGGATTATACATGGCTTTTATATGTATATTTTCTTGAATTGTGATCTCTTTATAGCTTTGCTGATGCTTTAAATCACTAACTTATTCTTCATAACATATTCTACACGGATTTATACTAAAAATAAAACGAAATTCGTGCATCCATGGCCGGCCCGGTGATTTCGAGGCCCTGAGATGACCTCAATAAAATAAGCCCCAAAAAAAAATTTTGTTTTGCCATTAAATGCAACATATATAAAATGCAAAAGCACAATAATATACCATACGTTAAATACAAAAAGAAACATATTCCCAAATATTACTATATTATTACCAAAACGCATTATAATGTGCTATTATGTTACTTAAATACCGAACGTTTTGTATTTTTGGAAGCAAATACGCTAATCAAATGTTCACAATCTAATTTATTTTCTTGCAAAAATATTTATCAAGATCTCCCGCTTAACTTTGTATTAAAGCCATTTCCTTTCCTTTCTTTTTCCTTTTTTGACACCCGGATTCATATTTTGGACACATGAGATTTAACTATTAATTCAATTGTCCTGCAAGTACCAATAAAAAATAGATAAGCAATACAAACAATCACAATCCATAAATCTCCCAAGTCATTGAATATTGATATTTAACACATAATCATCAACTTTTCAAAGACTAGTCAATAATCATTTAACATTCTAGCAAAGTTTAATCTTAGATTCTTATTAATAAAAACATTTAACATCCAATTCCAATTGAAACTTGAAACTAGTTAATGCCTACAACATAGTGGCAGTGCATAACTTCAAATTCAAAGCTCAAACCTTTAAAAAAAATGAAAATATTATCCATCGCTTACCTAAACCTCTAGGCTTTAACCTTTCAACCCTTGTTCAATAGTTGTTGACTCGATTGGAGGAGGGAGATAGCACTGTAGCAGTCTAGTAGATAAGCAAAAGCTAGAAATCAGAGCAAGAAAAATTGAAATTGAAATTGAAATTTGTTAGACTAGAGAGTAGCGACTAGAGTGTAGAGAAAAATGCAAGTGGAATCACTAAATTACAATTTAGTAATTAGAAATCTAGGATTTAAGATTTAGGGTTAGGAATGATTAGCTATGAATTTTGGGAGCTTAGTAGCTTACCCGGTTGATTGATGGAGAGGCGAGTTGCGGCAGCTACTGGAGAATGGCGCCGACCGGTCAGAGAACGCCGGTTGCTGCTGGTCTGGTGGACTGGTGGCATGGCGTTCCTCTTCTGCTGAGTTCTGCTCTGTTCGTTTGCGACAGAAATTAAATTCTACTTTCCAATTTTTTTTTTTTTCTTTTGGATCTAAGAGGGCCAACTTTTGGGGCCATTTTTGTTTGGAATATGGGCCTTGAATTACCAAAAAAAGCTTTTTTAGTTAGTTGGGCTACTTATAGGTCCTTTTATTTTGTAGGCCTGATGGGCCGGCCTCAGTCGCCTCATTACTGGGCTGGCCCTGCGTGCATCGAACGTATCTTAACTATTGTGTGTGTGTGTAGATATAGATATGTATATATAGATTTTGATTTGTCAATGATAATGAAGTCATGAAATTAAATTGCTAAAAGAGGCTTCAATTATGGTGAAGTTCTGATCGATTGCTGGTAAATTAGTTTAATAAGTAATAAAAAGAACCAACAGGATTTCATTCATTTAAATTAGATAAATAGATTAAAAAAGAGAAAAAAATAGAAAAAGAAAAATACAAGGCTAAAGATGCAAGAACAAGATAACATTGAAAAGCTAGCTCACCCACAAGCGAACTTTTATTACTCAACACAACATTATTCAAACACCCGAAATTCATCATATATATGTTACTAACTTAAGACTACCCAACATGCGGACCCTATGGCCGTCTGCAGTCGCCAGTGTCATAAGTTACTCTATTCGTCCACAAACGTTGCTGGTTGTTGGCCTTTCCGCTGCGGTGGCAGGTTTCCTCTAGTCACTTTATGTTGGAGCTGCTTCAAGGGAAGCTTGTTTTTCCATATTTTCAGGAAATTCATCCACCATGTATCTGAGACTTCTTGCTTGTTCAGGAAATTCATCCACCATATAGCTGAGTCTTTAGGGAATCTTGTCAAATGTCCATTCACAAAGTCTACATAAAAGATGCCAAATCGGACACTGTACCCCTCTGCCCATTCGAAATTATCAAACAGTGACCATAAGAAGTATCCCTTCACACGAACGCCATCACTAAAAAGAGAGGAAAATTGTCAATAAACTGAAGACATCAAAATTGATTTATTTTCTTTAATAGAAGTGCCAAGTAAAGAAAGTGATCATACTTACTCTATTGCATGTTTAAGCCATTTGAGATGGTCCTTGTGATATTTAACCCTTGTTTCATCTTTACAAGCTTCTGAAATTGTTATACTTCTATCATTCTTCTCATCCACACCTGAAAACATAGATGTGTGACTTCAACAAAATGTCAGTATTTGTTATGCATTTTCTTATTAATTACTTTACTGATAAAGGAACACAATTGCAATATACCATTTTCTGTAATGTAAATGTCGGGATTGTTATATCTTTTCTTTACATGAAGCATGAGATGGTAAATTCCTTTAGGAACTATGAAGAGCCATGTTGAACCAGCCTGAACCAAAATAAAAGATTGTACATAAGCATTAGAAATTGTGTAAACTATTACAAGTACCTATATCCAACTCATTGTGTCTAAATAATAAGAGTTTTTATATCCCCCCCCCCCCAAGTTGACAGAATAATCAACAATTCATTCTGTTTTCTATTTAATATTTTTTCCTTTTTTCAGGGATGATGGCTTACCTGTGGACCAATCAGTTTCCCGTTACGCTCGGCTACAAAACAATGAGAAGTTTACTAGTTTAGATAATCTTAACTTCAATATACAAGTTATAATGTTATGTATCTTCATAAAGGTTGGCTACTTACTGAGATATTCAACTTGCTTGTCATTGTTGTAATTTGGTGGTAAATTTTTGTGCAGAGGCTGATTTTTGGCATAATATGTTGTGTAATAATTTATGCCCAAGAAGTCACAAGATCCTTTCACTAGTTCTACCTCTTCTTTCTTAAATACAGGAAGACGGGGGCCAACAATCTTTCTCATCGATGCTGGATAATCACCTGTAACAACAGGTGCTACAAACCTGAAAAATTAAGAAGAATGCATGCCTTAGAAAAAAAAATCCAACCTTAGCTTACTAAGAAGTCATGAAGTTGTTCGTGATGATATGACTTAATAATATATACATATATATAGTAGTGATTACTTTAAAAAAAAAAGGGGAGAATCATACAGTTCAAACCGTTGAATGTTGTTTTTTACGTAAAACTGTAACAAGTAATTATTACCATCCCATTATAAAATCGACTGCCCTCAAAGCAGCCTTTTTATCTTCTGAGTTGTTTTTCCTGAATGGACGAAACCACACTGCAACATTTGTCATTCCTATTTTGCCTCCCTGGTGTTCCTGTATTTACAAACAATATACCATTTCTATAATCAATTAGGAATTACAAAATCATAAAAGTATTGATAAAATTAAAACATAAAAAAAATAAAATAAAATTAAAACCTGATATTTTTTCCTGTATATATCGACAGCTGAGGCATGAGCAAGAATCAAATTGTGAGCCACAATATAAGGCTCTGTGCCCGGATTCCCTTTCACAAAAATTTTAGAAGCCATATCTTTTGCCATAGCAGTTGGCTGATCAGCCAAATCTCGTGCCATATGTCGTGTCATGAGAATTGGTTCTGTGTCAGTATCTTCTTCAGAGTGTGTAATAAATCGATGAGGCATAGTCCCTGCACTTCTATGAAAAACCGTAGGGACGCGACTCTGTAGCTCCCTTGCCATATCCTCAGCATTTGCCTCTACGCTAATATGTCGCGCCCTTACTGTATTCTGATTTGTCCGCTGGAAAATGTCTTCTTCAGGTACATCCTCATCTTCTTCATCCTCCTCTTCTTCAGGCATATCCTCATCTTCGTCGTCATCATCATCTTCTTCAGATTCTTTACTTGCCATATTCTGAACATTTGCCCCCTGGCTCATCTGTCGCTTCCTTACTATACCTTGATCTGTCCCCTGGCAAATGTCTTGCTCCCTTGGTATAACCTTAATTGCTCCACGACAAGGAGGAAATATGCCCATCACATATCCATTGTAAGTGAAGGACCATGGCTCGTTCAGTGTGATCCATTTTTTCACTCGATCACCAAATTCCCAAAAGCAAACCTCGGCAAACTCACAAAAATGCTTCCTGTAATGGCAAAACCAAACCAAGCTGAAGTTTCCATGTAATACACATTTTCACCTGTTAAAAAATATTTGTACCTAGATGAACTGATTCAGCTTTATTTTGTCACAAATTATATCTAAAAATAAAATTTCCGCTTATCTTTAAATATATCAGTTTCCTTTGACCTTTTGGACAGAACCAAGTTACTTACACAATATTTTCATTTAAGAATCCGCCATACTCGTCCTCCAAATGTTGGGGAACATCCCAGTGGAACAGAGTCGCACAAGGTTCAATATCTACATATATAATAATTGAAGTAACAAAGAGAGGGAGGGTTACAACAGTTCGAAGAAAATTCATTTCCAAATAATATCATTTTGAACTTCCAATTATAACCTTCTGCCAAGAGTGCATCGACGAGATCATTATAAAATCTTATTCCATCTTTGCATATTCCATCGCATAGTCTCCCTCCTGGTTAATACAAAGAAATGTAATCAGTCATCAACTAATTGACAAAATTAAACGGTGCTCTGACCATGCTTCACAGTCACATACCTGGCAATATTCTGGTCCATGCAATTGAAAATCTATAAGAATCCACTCCCACTTTCTTCATCAAAGCCACATCTTCCTGCAACACAACAAAAAACGAGGACACTTTTTTCTCAAATTAAAAGAAAAATGGTTCTCAAGTACCAAATAAAAACACATACAGAAATCATATAAAACAAAATTCATATAAATAATGACATTAAACATTAGAACTAAAATAAAATTAGTATTTTTTTTACTGTAGTATTATCTTAAAATTTGGGGCCATTCCAATATATATATATATATATATAGAGAGAGAGAGAGAGAGAGAGAGAGAGAGAGAGAAGTTCACATTAAAATGCAATAAATTAATAAATCAAATTAATATATTTCTTGACTAAGACACATATATACCTTGAACATATTATAATGATCAAGTGCTACACATCCATTGCTACCATCCACAGTTCCCCCTGCCATATAAATAAAAATTCATAGGCGTTGATTATCAGTTGTTTCCGTAAAATCAACTAATGATTTGTAATTCAACTTTGTTAAGAGAATTAATTAACTAAAATCCTTTTATTTAACTTAGTCTTGTGATTGAGAGGATGAAAGATAATCTTTAGTTTGTTCCACAAGATATTGGCCGCTTGTTTAGAATATTGGAATTTGAATGTTGTGCTCGATTCAATGAAATATTAAAGTCTTTGAGCTGGTTGTGTTAGTATGAAACTACTAACCTTTTTACAAGCAGTAACACAAACTTCTATATGTAAATGTTTTTATATTTTAGTAATGTATATATTAAGAGGATAACGAAAAGAAGAGACCTGGTGTACGTAGTGTAAAACAATCCCAATTACTCTTGCCTTTGCCACCTATATTCCAGGCTCCTTCGACCTACAGTGACGTAAGTATCAGTTCATTTATCTATCAATTGCCCTCAACTGGATGATATTAATTATTAATATATATTTCCTTTTCAAGAGGAAAAGCCAAAAAAAAAAAAAAAAAAGAAAGGAAAAAAAATGTACTTACCTGATAAGCTGATGTTGCAGCACCGAAGATAAAATCCTCGGGGAAATCTGATCGTTTGATATTATTTTCAGTGGAATTCATGGAGACACAAACTTGATCAGAAAACTTAATGCACTAAATAATGTAGAAAGAAAGAATTCAAGAAAGATTGTTGAAGTGTGGATCTAGTCCATCTACTCTACTTATATACATACATATATATATATATTGTACATACCCGTGACTCGTCCAATCTTTTAAGTCATTCTTTAATAATTTAAATTAAAAGTCATATTTGGAATCTTGATTGGATAGAATAAGACTGTTTAGGGGTTGACGTCAATTCATTCCTTCTTCCAAATTAATGGCAATTGTTCTCTTCTTTGAATTTTTGCTTCACCTCACCTAACGCAGAAGAATGAAGGTTATATAGTACATGAAGTAATTGAATGGTAAATATATTTGATCCACACTAAAAAAAGACTTTCCATTTTTTTTTCCTTCTAATTCTTTTTAATTTTTTGCTTCACCTAACCCTGAAGATCGTAAGTGGTAAAAATATTTGATCCACACTACATCGACTTGGTAGATTAATCTATAACGTCCATGATGCACATACACTTGACTCAACCAATCTTTTAAGTCATTCTTTAATAATTATTTATTTAAATTAAATGTCATGTTTGAAATCTTGACTGGATAAAATAATAAGACTCTGCCCAAATTAATGATAGCTATTCTCTTCTTTGAATTTTTGCTTCACCTCACCTAACCCTGAAGATCATAAATGGTAAAAATATTTGATCCACACTACATCGACTTGGTAGATTAATCTATAACGTCCATGATGTACATACACTTGACTCATCCAATCTTTTAAGTCATTCTTTAATAATTATTTATTTAAATTAAATGTCATGTTTGAAATCTTGACTGGATAAAATAATAAGACTCTGCCCAAATTAATGATAGCTATTCTCTTCTTTGAATTTTTGCTTCACCTCACCTAACCCTGAAGATCATAAATGGTAAAAATATTTGATCCACACTACATCGACTTGGTAGATTAATCTATAACGTCCATGATGTACATACACTTGACTCATCCAATCTTTTAAGTCATTCTTTAATAATTATTTATTTAAATTAAATGTCATGTTTGAAATCTTGACTGGATAAAATAATAAGACTCTGCCCAAATTAATGATAGCTATTCTCTTCTTTGAATTTTTGCTTCACCTCACCTAACCCTGAAGATCATAAATGGTAAAAATATTTGATCCACACTACATCGACTTGGTAGATTAATCTATAACGTCCATGATGTACATACACTTGACTCATCCAATCTTTTAAGTCATTCTTTAATAATTATTTATTTAAATTAAATGTCATGTTTGAAATCTTGACTGGATAAAATAATAAGACTCTGCCCAAATTAATGATAGCTATTCTCTTCTTTGAATTTTTGCTTCACCTCACCTAACCTGAAGATCATAAGTGGTAAAAATATTTGATCCACACTACATCGACTTGGTAGATTAATCTATAACGTCCATGCATGATGTACATTGTTTTAGATGCCTTCCAACAACAACGACCCACAAACGGAGCAAATTGCTCTAGTTAACGAATTTAGAAGAATATATGCTCCTTGGTCTCTCTTTTGCTGATTAAAGAAGGTAGTCAACTTCCTACAACAATCACAACAACAACGATAATCAAATTTCGACCCTTCACATACCAAGTTCGATTTTCCCATGTTCAGTGTAAACGCGCTACTATATAGCTGTGTGACTAAGTCAAAATTGAATTGATGCCTCTTTTTATATTTGACTAACAAATAATTAAAGAATGTCCTTATGATTAGTCATTCTATATATTCTAAATATATATATATATATATATATATATATTTTAGAAGTAACTCGACTCGAAAATCAAAGTTTAGTTACTCTATATGTATATATATATTAAGAATTTTATTTTGCCTACACACATAAATGTTATTATACATGTGTATATATGTGTTAAACCACTACAAGGAAAAAGCCAAATTGGGGCGACAAAAGATGTCGTCCCTACAGATGCCTTGGGGGCGACATGTCCCGCCTAAATACGTCGCCCCTGTTGCCCCGCACTAGTTGATATATTCCAATGACTTTGTCGCCCAATGGATCCAAACCTATCGCAAAGACTTGTCGTTCCAATAGTTAGATACTTGGGCGACATGTCCCCCCTAAAAACATAGTATTTTATTTTAAAAAAACTATAGGGGCGACAATAGGTCTTTTTAAAGAAATAAAAAAAATTGTACATTCATCAACCATAAATTCTCATATTTATAGTTGTATCATTGTCTTACAAATTACAATTCCAAATTTGTTGAGACTCACAATTCACAAACACATAGCCAAGCCAACTAAGAAAAAACTCTTGAGCCAATTAAAATTAAACTAAATCAACGTGTGGCAAACCTTAGCCTCCAATCAATGTGTGAAACACCTACTCACGTTCTTGTAGTTTTTAACAAAGTGGTTGGACAACTAATTGCGGTCTTCAGCCTCTCATACTTGTGTAAAATCACCGTGCACAAGAAAGTATATCTACAACTCAAAACAAAACATCAAATGAGCCGTGATTTATGGTTAATAAGTCTAAAACAATGACAATTCAAAATATACTGTTCTTTTACTCACCAATGACAATTTTCATGAAAATTATACACAACTACATCTTTTTTTTGTCTTTGAAGGGTACACAACTATATCTTAACTGGATATATATATATATATATATACACGCTAACTCAAACTTTTCCATATTCATAAAAACTTCAACAAACATATGTTAAAATTAAGAGCCATATATACTTACTAACTTGAATTCAAACTTCAAAATTTATGATCGTAAGATCAAACTACATCTTGTTGAGTGAAGGAGATGATATTCAAACAATACTTGAAAATATGATCGTAAGATCAAACTAATTCATGGGATGAAAGAGTTGTTATTCTCTTTAGACAATAAATAAAATTGTTTTATCTAGGTCTTCAGTGGAGTTTGATCGAGTTGGTCCAAACCGGGTGAAGAATGTCAAAATGAAAGAAATAGACAGCCAAATAGCTTGATGAGAAACACAATCAAGTAGAAGCACATTGATAAAATTATCACAACCACGTGCTTAAACAAAAGCTAATGATTAAAATTCAGAAATTTTCTACTTGTTTCAATGTTAGATATAGGTAGAAAATTTCTGAATTTTAA